>LOJH01042438.1:0-14197 GCA_001685095.1 Ellobius talpinus | reverse complement strand
GCCCAAAGGCCAGTTCTGCCAAGAAGAAAGGCTCCAGGTGGAGTGTTTTTGGTGTGTTTACCAAATGTATTGGTGGGAGCATCAGGGATTTGCATCACAGCAGAATAGGGAGATGTCTGCTCTAGGCTTCAGATGCTATCTGGTGACATTCTTGTCTCTTGGTATAAGATAGTAGTTGACTAATTAAATATATTCCCGAGTTGCCTGGCAGTCAAGAAGATGCTAGGTCAGATACACAGGTGGGTGATGCATGGCTGTTTAGGGAACGAAAGGTAGACCAAGATAACTGTGGCTGTTGATCTATACCACTCCAACTCTACACATGGACTGAGCCCTAACCTGCCCTCAGTCTGCAGAGTCTTCAACACAGGTGGTTTTTCCAGGGACCTTTAGCTTGAAAGAACCATTTTCTCAGTGAGGCCTGCCTTGAATGTCTTCACTTGTCTCAGCTCCCCTGTCCTTGCCTTCCTTTGTAAACACTGTTTCCCATGGTGGCCAGCCACTTTCTGCATCCCGTGCAGTTATGAAGTATGGTATTGATTACTGATTTGTGTGCCATGTATACAAAAGAAGCCCCAGTGGAACACTGCCTCTTCCAGTCACTGATACACCCTGTGCGCTCCCTGTAACACCTGGCCATAGGTGATGTTCCAAAGATGATGTTAAGCAGATATGTGATGTGTGCAGGCCATGCACAGTTATCAACCTTACCCTAGAAATGCCAACACTGAACATTTAATCAAAGACTAAAGGCTGCCAGCATTGCTACTGTCTTCTGGATTTTGCAGTGACTTGTGAAGATTTTTAAGACATACTTTTATTTTTATTGTTTTGTTTTACTTTACCTTGAAAGATGGAACAAGAACTGATATTTGATTGTTTTGTATGACACTGAATCAGGAACTTAAGTAATGAACTACATGACTTTGCAGGCTGAAAGCCATGTGACCTCAAGTTGTAATCATTACAGAAATTGTTCAAGCTGCAGACATTTATCACTTTTTTACATTGACCCCAAAAACTTAGTAAAGACTGTTCTAGAGGTGTCTAAAGCCACTCGATCCAGAGCATTTGACATAAAAAATGCTTTGTGTTAATAACTCACTCCCAGGAACCTCCAAGAATCTGTCCAAAAACTACTCTGAGTTGAACACTGCAGCTCCCAGGAATGTAGCTGTTTCCAGAGCCCCTCCTGTTGCACAGCACCTTCCCTAGAGACCCCCTCTTTATATCGCTAGTCCCAGACAGGGTAGCATTTCAGGGAGTCTAGAGTCCACATGGGAACAGGATGCTTTAAAGGAACACATGGGCCACAAATGGAAGTTTCTAATGGAAGAGTGATGGGGTAGTCTTAGGTGGAATGCTGCTCATAAACTGTGGGATTATGGCCAGAGGGAATGTAAGGCATTTCATTTGTTCTTTCCTGCATTCTCTTAGACCCAGGAGCATACGGCTTCTGGATCGGCCATGGGCAAGCAGCAGGTGCCTCAGTGTACAGTCCCAGGAAGCATCCCTATGTGGGGTCCAGGTACTGTCCGGTCAGATTTCTGCCACTCGGCACTTCATATCAACAGCCAGCTGGTGTAACTAATCCTCTCTTCAGAGCAAAGCTGTTGTAGCAGATGGCCCTCCTGGACAGTGGAAACTACAGTTTCTGCCCTGCTCCAGTGGGATGCCTTAGCTCAGAGCAGACCAGGCAATGACTTTCTCTCCTCTGAGCATCTTTGCTAGTCAGGGAGGATCCTGGATTTTCTCCCTCCTGTGCTGAGCTGATGCACGCTTTCATCTCCATTCTCCACTAAACTCTTCACCTCCCACCACTGTCGAGATGCTAGTTACAGAGCTCGAAGACGGCCTCTGAACTGTGCACTGTTCACTGTGAGCTCCTCTCTCCTGGCCTTTTACTTCAGCCGTTCCCCTGAACAGCTCAAAGGAGCTGCACCACTGGAATCTATCTCTTGCTTAACTGTCCCTCCCTGAAATGGAGCATTGGCTTCCCTGGAAAACTGTTACAGGCAACTGTTATCACAAAGATAATGAAGTGTGTCTATTCAGTGAAGTGAGTTTTAAAACATTAATAGTTCTCTTCAATTTAGGCTCTCCTGCACTATTATTATACACAAATGCTATACCCGTGCTTACATTTGTAAATAAGAATGTGATCATGTTCTTGCCTTTTCTTTTTACATGTCATGCTGAAGGTTCCTTAGTAAAGTGCAGAGCCACACACAACACAATACCCTTCCACACCAGCAAGTCAGGTCCAATTAACTTTTAAATGCTATGTAGCACTCACATGTGAACACACCCAGTTTACCCAAATATTCCCCCAGTGGAAAGCATTCTGATCCTCCCTAGATTCTCTCACTTCAAAATCTCTTTATTAAATATCATAGAACATCCTCAAATATACTACTGCTTTTATTTCTGTAAGATATGTTTCCCCACGTGAGACCACTGAGTCAACAAGTGCTTACGTTTTGAATTTAAACAGCTCGGAAATTTTCACAACCACATTGAAAGTGCAGCATCATGTGTCAGTCAGTAAAAATGTTCTACAGTGGCTGCTGCGTTGCTTCTCGTGACTGTGTCTGAAGAGGTGCATGGCTGTCTGGCCCTACTTCCTGTGGAGTGTGTGACTCAAATGAAATTTCTTGTAATATATTTACAGTTCATTTCTTTATGTGTGTATTTTCATCTGGATTTTTTGTTTGTGAATGAGAGGAGTCCTTGTCCTGTTCCACTTGTTAAATGAACCATTCTTCTCTGGATAAGAAAAAATTGTCTCCTGATGATGGGCAGAAGAATCTCCATCCTGATTGTTCTGATGTTTGTGCCCTCTATTGTTGAGAATGTGCTAATATTCATTAATATAATAATTTAGGTCAGTCTCTTTGCAATGTTCTGTTGACTTTCTTCTTCTACTTGTATTTTTAATAATTTATTTATTTTTGTTTTATGTGCATTGGTATTTTACCCACATGTATGTCTGTGTGGGGATGTTGAATCCCCTGGAACTGGAGTTACAGACAATTGTGAGCTGCCATGTGGGTATAGGAACTGAACCCAGGTCCTCTGGAAGGGCAGTCAGTGTTTTTAACAGCTTAGCCATTTCTCCAGTTCTCTCTGCTTGTAAGCATTTCAGTGTGAAAATCACTGAATATTTGTAAATATATGCAGAACAATACAATAGACCCTATGTATCCATCACCAAGTATTTAGAATGATGAAGTTGTGGCCACCCTCATGTATATGAATGTGTGTGCACATGCACAAGCAATTGTTTTAGTGCCCTTGCCTGTGATTGTGTTGGCCACAGCATTAAAAAAAGATGTTTACTATTCTCATTAATATTCCTATTCAGAGCATCCCTGTGTTCCTCTTTTATAATAACCATATGAGCGTCCCCAAAATACAACAGTAGAATTCAAGTGGAAATTACACCCCAGTGTCTTGTCTGTTTTGAAAGACATGATGTTTGTACAATGCTGCCTTTTGCTGAAATCTGTGCTGACCACCTTGACCTGCCTATGTCCTGTGACTTTTAGGCAGCCTCTGTTTACTTGGGTCAGAAGAGCAGGATTCTGTCACCTTTCTGTTGACTTGTTTGTTTCTTCCACCTGTGGCTGAAATGAGTTCATATGTTCCTAGCTGCCAAACTTATTGCTTGAGACCCCTCCAGTGGCATGTTGTCTGTAGTTGATCCTCAAAGCAAGAGGGGTATTTATGGAACACGGATTATAGTCTTGACCATGCTGGACTGGAGACACAGACAGGCATGAGCCCTACCTCCTAATAGAACAGTGGTGCACCAGGAAAGAGAACAGAGAGTTGAGTTGTTCTAAACAGTCAGGCACACTTCCTGGAGGAAGAAGTATGGAAGTAAAACTGAGGACGCAATGTGAATGAGCCATGCAAAGGAGCATCATGCCGTGAGAGGAAGGCAAGGGCAAGAAGCCTTTAGTCAGAAGCAGCTTTGGCACAAATCCTGAAAGTACAAAGTGAATGACTCAGAGGGTGGGGGCAGATGTACAAAGAGTGTTTGGACCCCGGAAGTGATGAGAGATCTCCTTTGGAGCATGATAAGAGTCCACAGTTCATCCACCAGAAAAGGAGGAGAAGAGTGACCAGGGAGAACAGTCAAACAACGTGATGGAAGGAGGAGGTGAGTTTACAGAAGGCAGCTGTAGTCAGGTGGGTACTTAGAATCATAAAGGCTGAGCGACCTCTGCCACAGAAATTTGTTCTCATGTTCTCAGGGCTGGGAAGTTCCAGGCCAGTGTGCCATCATGGTTGGGGTCAGGTGTGGGCTGTCCTCTGGATTTGCAGACCGCTGTTTTCTAGCTGCCTCCTCACACAGTGAGTAGAGAGGCCGGAAACTTTCCCATCACTCTTATCAGAGCTCTACCCCCACTCCCAACTCACTCCTCCCCAAGTCCCAACTCCGTGGAGGGTTGGGACCCAGCACATGGAATTTATGAACGTACAAATATTCAGTTCATTGCAGGGACAGTTAGTATCCTGAGAGGATGACAGGAAATAAACATGTGTATAGACTCTGAGATAAACAAGGGTAGAACTCTGACAAAGGACAACAAACTGAGGACATTCACAGTCAGAGGTGAATGGCAGCATACATTTGGAAAGTAAGGCTAAAAATCTGGCAAGGAGTGGAGGGCCACAGAGGGACTTAGGTTGAAGTAGGCTCTGTGGTCCAGGAGCAAGTGAGTCATGGTTATGAAAGGCTGTGGGTGTCCTCAGAGAAGGCATGAGTGTGGGTTCCCATGGGTAAGGGTTAGGGAATGGGATGAAAGGATGGAAGTCTACAAACAAAGGGGTTGTGTGTACTGCTTGTCTGTGGAGCATCCCAGCTCCCTAGCAGCCATCCATTGGTCTGTTAACATAAACACGTGTGCTTACGTAGGGACTCTCTAGCTGTGTGTAGCGTTAATCAGCTGTTGGCTCCCAAATGGAAAATAACTAACATGGTCCATTCCAACCATAGTTACAGTACAATGAAAGAAAAAGATATCAACACATAAATACAACTAACAGGTGCCACATAAAAGAAGAAAACTAGGTTAGGTGAGAAATTATGTTAGATTATTTAACCTGGGGAAGCCCTTCAACAGGGAACCTGGGAATTGAGACCAGAAGAATATGCATAATTATAAATGGAAGTATGAGAGAGAACTGTAAGAAAGGTTAGCTGAAACACCATAGATGGCTGTTTACTTGGTGGTTTTGTGGCACTCAGAACAGTGGGAGCAGGCATGTCTCTGACTCTTTTGTCTGCTCCTGGGACTCATTTCCTCCTATTGACTTGACTTGTCCGGCCTTGATATGAGGGCTTTTACCTAGTCTCACTGTATCTTGTTTTGTCATATTTGGCTGTTGCCTTTTTTGACAGCAGGCCTGCTCTTTTCTGAAAGGAGACAGGAGGGGTGGATCTCGGGGAGACAGGAGGTGGGGAAGCTTGGACAAGTAGAGAGAGAGAGAAAATGTAGTTGAGATGTATTTTATGAGAAAATAATCTATTTTTAATTTAAAAAGAAAAGAAAGAAAACACCATAAAGAAACCTTGTACCTTGTAAGCTAAATAAAAAACAGAAATAAGAAAGGCATACTCAAACAAAAACATTCAGACCAAGCAAGAAGAGTCCTAAGAGTTTTAGGGAAAGAAGCCCTATGCAGCAGTAGCCTCATGAAGTGAGGTGGGATCCAGCGAGGGGCTGGATGAGGATACTGTCTCATCACAGAATAGAGCATCCACTGGGTTCTTTATGTAAGGGGGACCTTAAGGCTTAGGGCAGGGAAAGGCAGGCCCCACTATCAGAGTTTATGCAGGCTGCTAAGTGCGGAGTAAGTGTTGTGCGTGGGGAGAGGGGTAAAGGAGTGGGTAGTCACCTGAGCTACTCTGCACTGGCCCCATGGAGCAGATGGGTAGAAGTGAAGATAGCTAGAAATGGGTGGGCCTGGTATTAACTTAAGAGCAGATATCCTGAGGGTTGGAGAGATGGTTCAGTATTTAGAATACTTACAGCTCTTCCAGAGGACCCAGGTTTGATTCCCAGCACCCACATGACAGCTTAGAACTATCTATGGCTCCAGTTCCAGGGGACCCGATGTCTTCTTCCAACCTCCACAGATACCAGGCATGCACATAGTGTCCATACATACATATAGACAAAACATTCATACACATGAAATAAAGATACTGCTTTAAAATCATTGAAAATTAAATGTTTTTTTAAAAGTATGAGAAATATGCCATCATTAAATCACTATGGCTCCTGACAAAAGGCAGACAATGCCCAGTCTACAAATTTATCAGCTGAGGACATGGAAGAACCATGAATCATTTCTTAATGCCAGAGGACCCAGGAGATAAGTCACAGTGAGAAGAGAAGCATGTAACAACCTCATGTTTTCACTATAGTGAGATTTCCAAATGGAGGTGACACATGGCAGGTCTGCAGAACCAAGGCAAAGCTCAGAAGAAAGTTCAGATATGGTTAGTTTAAAGATTACCCTATCTGGCCATTAGCCAGTGTATACATGAATCAAAATGTAAATCATAGCCGCAGATGATTGTGTCAGTAACAAATAGGCCTCTCCACGAGCTCAAACCACCAAGGTTTGTTTTTGTGGAGCAGCTAGGATGGCTGCTCATTTTCCTCTTGGAGGAAGAGGGAGAGCAGCACTAGTCAGTGTTGAGCATGGGTAGTTCCATGTGGACAGGAAGGCCAGAAGGAGCAATTGTGTTGAATGTCTAGAAGCAAATCAGCGGTGAGTAATAATGAAAGTTTAATGCCCATCACAGTACATCCTTCTGGTCACTAATTATTTGATTCAGACTTATTGCTACCCATATATGAAAGTTGACTATTTCCATGGGAAATGTCCTAACCTCCCACCTACCTCAGAACCAAGGACTTCTCTGTAAGACTGACACAGCTTTTCTTAGCCCAGAGACCTGTGATCCCAAAGCGCATGTTGGTGACATCACCCAGATGAACAGTCTCACACATATCACAGCATGCAGTGGTGGACAAAGAACAAAGTAGTGACATAAAACACTCCTCTCCATAGAGGAGAAAGGGGAGACAGGTGGAACCACTGGGAGTAGACATCCTGCAGTTGCCCAGGACAGAGGTTGAGAGAACCTAATGCTCTGGATCATTCTGTTCACATGCAGATGCTTTACTCTCCACTCTTCTGGGCCTTGCTTCTCACTCGCTGGCGGAGACCACTGGACACTGAGGTCTCTCTGGGGTTGGCATTATTCTCAACCTTCTTCCTACCTATAGTAGGTACATGATAGGGGCTTCACAGTTATTCTGGAACAGCCTTAGTTGGCTGCTACTTGAGGCTCATGTTTCTTCTGCCTTGCAATAAGCTTTAGTCCTCAAGGAACTAAGATTAAATTTGTGGTGCTCACAGAGCTGAAGTTGTATAGGAACAAGTTATCCACTTGCTGATGCAATGGCCTTGGTTCCCAGTGAGTGCAGGTGCCAGGGGCCACACCCATATTCCTTCTGGAGCCTTCTGAGATATGCTCCATTGCTTGTCATTGCTATTCCCAGCCTACATACCTTTCGCCCTTTCTTTCTTTTAATTATAGGTGACAGTGTGTGGAGCCTCCTTCAAACAGCCATAATCTACACACAATTCTTGTAAGTAGATCCAGTCATTCCTTTCACTCTGGCCACTGGAGCCGCCCTCATCCCTGCCCACATATCATGAATGCTCCAGTTACAGTGTGCAAAGGCAATTATAGCCGTTGTTTCTAAGGAACCTCCCATTCAATGCACGGCGGAAACCCAGTCTCAGTTCCCCGACACCCTTCCCTACTGTACCCTGGCTTTTGCCACCCAGTCCCTTAGGATAGCACCAAAGGCGTTTCTAGTGCATGATAAGTGTGGTGCAATTAAATCAGTGATGGAGAGAGCAGCCATGTTATTGTGTAGTGACACTCCATCATTTGAAAGCAATTAATTAGCTTAATCACTAACCACAGACAAAAGTGAATTCAGTAAGTAATGAAGTACAAGTTAAGAGAAAATAACAGAAAGTAATGTTTATTTTGATGGGAAGGTCTTTCCAAGCAAGCAACAAAAACACACAATCCAAAAGAGACATTAGAAATTTCATTAAATTTTTCATTTCTAGAGATAAAACAAACATTAAAACAAAACAAAACCAAAGACATGCAGCCGATCACAAAAAAGTAATTGAAATGGAATATTTATAATACCACAAAAGTGGCTTAAACCAATTAGAAAAATAGGCAAGAAAATTAATGAGGTGGAACTCCTAGGTATCTGAGAAGGAAGCATGTGTATAGTCCATGTGTGTAAATTGTCCATCAAACTTAGAAGTAATCAGAGACTAGTAAAATCAAAATAGTAATGTCCCTGGTACCACACCGTGTCTGTTAGCCTAGCAGATGCTCAGAAGCATATCTGTGGCCTGTGAAAAGCAAATGACCTGAATATATGTCTATGCTTTCTATTATCTCTCTGAAATCAAGAGGCATTTGCATACACAGCAACAGCCCAAATGTTGATAGCTCACAGGTCCATCTCTAGGCAAGGCTAGCTGTTTCAGGGAAGTCTCTGTCCAACAGTGCCCCCCAAACTGGCTGGAGCTTAGGTGAAGTCTCTGTCCAACGGTGCCCCCAAACTGGCTGGAGCTTGGACTTAACAGGTGTTAGTATACCTTCTCTGAGACACATGTCACTTCCGTCAAGGGCAGTTGTGCTGAAGCATCCTGGCTCTTTGCGATACTTTTCTGGAAGGAGATAGCACTACCATCCTTGGGGTTGCCTGCCTCATTCTCTTCTTATCCATACAGCCACCAAAGGATTCTAGGACCATCTGATAACAAGTTGGAAGTCCCTAGGTTCTTCATGTGTCACTGTCCCTGGGTTGTAATCTGCTCTTCAGGCTTCTTGCCACCTCTGAGATCAGTGAGAACAAAGGTTGATGGAGTCCTTTGAAGTGGAACATGTGCAACCCTTGGTGCTTCTTGGTGCCCAGTGCAGGCAGCTGTTGGTTGGACCCATGAGCTCCTCATTTAAACCTTTCTGCTGCTAGGAGTAAAGACACACAGGAAGATTTCTGCCTTTCACACTTTGTATTTCACTCTGATTTTCACACAGATCATGTGCCATTTAGTTGATTTTATTAAAAAATCTAAGAGCACTATAATTTTGCAAAATTTCTCTCCATGGTATCAGAAGCTCCAGGTAGGGGGACCTTGGTAGTTTGGGTCCCTTCCAACTGACATCTCATGCCTCTTTTGTTGTGTTTCTTATCTCCCTGAAAGAGATGTGCACAGAGCACCATTTGTTGCTGAGCAACTGCACCACAGGCAGGTAGACATTGAAGAACACATTTACACATCTGTGCTTAGAGCTGGCAGACCCTTTGAAGCTGGCAGCACCCATACTCCATTTTGTGAGGAACCATTCATATTCTGAGACATTGAGGAATATTTACCAAGAACCTCACATGATGGCTACTAAATATACATGTACTCCAGTCCATAGACTTTTATTGAGTACCCACTTCAGACCAGACCCCATACCAAGGTGGGAAATCATAAAAAAAGACAGCCCTTACCCCAGGAACCTAAGGTTAAATCCTTACATATAGCCATACTATGTACAATACATGTCATTTGACTTCTCTGTGAGATATATTTTACAGGTTATCTTATTAATTAAAGGTAAAAATCTTAATTTAATAGGCAGAGTAGAAAGTAAGTGATGATTGCATTGATTTAGAAATAAGCTCATGAGTTTGTATTTGCACTTCTTAGAAAAAATATGTGGTGAGGTCATGGCTTTTTAATCTGACATCAGTGCATATTTGCAATTCTCTAAAAGATCAACAGTGACTCAGGGTTTTTCTCTGGGGCAGGATGACGTAGATAGCATCTCCATGAAGTAAAAGCACACTCATTTGGAGGAGTCCTCTGGAGATGCTCTCCCTGGCTGTTCAGCAAGCCATCATTACAAAATGTCACCTTAACTTCACCCAAACCTGATGTTCTAATCTCTATACCACTGACAAACCACCTGCTGCCTGATGCCACACTACTGTACACTATCTCAAAGCCTACCATGCACACACATACATCCACACAACAAAGACACAAACACATGCATACGTGTATGTATACTGTACACAAACCATATGTAAGTGAGTAACAACTCTACTGAATGTGTCACAGGTGGGACTTAAACAGTCTGTAAAATGTTGACAAATGATTGCTATCCTCAGTTAGTGTCTTGAGAGCAACTCTTGACTCTTCTAGAGTCTTTTCTCCATTTTAGAATGGATTGATTACTTTGCTGATAATATTGCCATTTTTATTTCTATTAAGCCTTTCGGGGAATAGCTGTTTTATTTATTTTGGATATGAAAAATATTAGCCAGTAAGTTAGAAAGCAAGTAAGAACAGTGAAAGTCTGTCTACAGCAGAATGCAGTTGAATTTTCTTCAGTTAGAGATGGTCTCTCTATCCAGTTTTACTGACTAGTTTAAGGGTACAGAACAGGCAGGTCTGTCTATTTTACTTTTTTTTAAGAAAAAACTAATTTTTATTTCACATGTGTGAATGCTTGCCTGAATGTATATATGTATACCACTTGTGTGCCTGCCTGCAGAACAGGTCTTCTCTGTAAGAGCAGCAAGTGCTCTGTATGAATGTCTGAGCCTTCTCTTCAGACATTCTGGTCCTATGCCCCACCCCACTTCCCATAACTCAGGTAAACACGACTATTCTATGCAGTCCTTACTCAGCTCTGGGAAGACAAAACTCTGTGACTTGCAGTGTCATGGGTGTGAACCAGGTGCAGAAAGTCCAATACTACATGTTCTCACAATTAGAACCCAAGTCAATCTCACAGAAGTTGAACCTGGGATAGTGGTTAAGGGAGGCAGTGCACAGGAGATGCTGGTCAGTGGGGTCAGTGACATGGGTAAGCTCTGGTGTCCTTGGTAAGTGGCTGTGGTTGGCAATGTGTTGTCTATTTCAAAGTAACTAGAAGATAGAACTTTAAAGATTTCAGCCTGAAGAAACAGTAAGATGATTAATGTCCTCATCACCTTGATGTGATTGTCCCACAGTAAATTCTTGTATCAAAGCACACTGCATCTCATAAAGTTGTAAAATTATGTAAGTTAAAGTAAACTAAGAAGGGCTAAATGAGGAGAGACTTTTCCAGTCATGTGTAAAATGCAGCAGGAGTTGCTGCTGGGCTGGGTAGAGGGCATAAAGGACACCCAAGTTAGTCCCTATGTCTTTGAACTGGCCAAATGGAAGCGTGAGGCAGAGCTAATCAAAGGCGGGAGTTACAAAAAGAGGCTCTCTGCACCCGAGATTTGTGTGTTTACTATACAAGTGGAGTAGTATATTGACCCAAAAATGAAGCAGGATTTTAAAATATAATGTCACAGCTCTTAGCACATAAATTATAAGGAGAAACTGACAAATAAAAATGATAATAAAAGACTAATATGCCTTTCAGTGAACCAAATCCCAAAAAGCATCACAGATGGAGAAAATATTAACAATAAATTGATATGATCAGATATATGATTAAATCTAGAATTGTAGTTTCTGTGGTGTCAGGGTCCCTACTGATTTTGGTTTTCTTATTCACTTATCCAGGAACCAAATATGAATTCTTTTATGCACCTGCCAGATTAGTTACAAGGGAACAAAGCAATTTAATTTAAGTGGGCAGACCCACTGCTTAAGCCTAAGGAAGTAACCACTGTACAGAGTATGGTAGCCAGGGACTATTATGGAAGCAGGATTTGAGGTGAAGGCGAAGGGAGCGAAATTGGAGAAATCTTATGAACTGGCTAAAACATGACAGCAGTTACTCAGCAAAGAAAAAAGTGGGTTCTGGAGTTAGGAAGAAGACTCAGTAGCTATAACACTTGTCATACAAGCATAAGAACTGTATCCCTAGAACCCACATAAAAACTAGGCAAACATGGCGGCTTCTGTAACTGTAGCAAAATGTGTCCCCAGGGCAAGCTGTAACTAGACTTCCAGATCAGCAAGCTCAGGTTTTACCAGGAGACCCTGCTCCAACAAATAAAGTGCAAAGTGATTGAGAAAAACACTTGAAGTCACTTTGGTTATACACACACACAGATGTGTGTGCGCGCATGCTCACATAGCCTCACACATGTGAACATACACACTAAACACATGCTCTGGTTAGTTTTTTGTCAAATTGATACAAGCTAGAGTCATCTGGGAAGAGGAACCTCAATTGAAAAACATGCTTCTATCATGCTGACCTATAAACAAATCTATAGGGCATTTTCTTGGTTAACAACTAATGTTAAAGGGCTCTGCTCACTCTAGGCAGTGCCACCCATGAGCAGATATTCCTGGGCTGTATGAGAGAGTAGGCTGAGCAAGCCATGAAGAGCAAGCCAGCAAGCAGTGTTCTTCCATGGCCTCTACTTAATTTTCTGCCTCAGATTCCTACCTTTAGTTACTGCCCTGACTTCCCTGATGATGGACTATAGCCTGTAAGCCAAATGAACCCTTTCTTCCTCAAGCTGTGTGTGACCATGATGTTTATCACAGCAATAGAAAGCAAACTAACACAGCACAGATACTCAGAAAAGGACTCTGTAAGAAAAGTTGCAAAGGGCCTAGGGACTGGCTCAATGTAGAGTAGTCATTGAACTATGCAAAGCTCTGGCACAAACAGCAGCACTACAAAAAATAAAGAGGTATTATGATACATAGGAATGTTGGTTTATCTGCCAAATTTGACTTTCAGGAACAAACAAGTGCCAAATAATGAAAAGGTAAGCCAGATAGATGCTGAGACCACTTGAGTCACTAGCAAATAACCATAGTAACAGGCCATTACTTATTAGATAGGAAATGATTATTAGTGGAAACATAAATGTCTATATTGAAAGCTAGTGAATTACTAGAGAAATAAGGATAAGGGAAGGTGTTCTGTGTTCGGAGAGTGCAGAGAAATTAGAAAGTCATCAAGTACTAATCCATTCAGATAAGTGTATCCTTAAATGTGGGGCCTGGTGAGAAATGGACTATTTAAACACCTATTACCCTGCAAGATACATATTAATTACAGTGGAACAACCTGAAATCTTAAGTGGAGGACCACTAAATAGCAACAAAGTCTTAACAAAGAGATAAAATTAGCATTATCAGTAATAGACAAAATGACACTGTCTGCCCCGGTGTTCACTGGAGACTGTCACTACCATGGTATTCCTGCCAGAAGAATGTAGCAAAGTATAATTATGTGCCTTTCAGGACAGACCCCAACTGAGGGACATTCCACACATAAGTACTATGCTATGGTCATAAAAGAAGAGTCTGAGTAATGGTTTCTGGTTTGTAAAATCTGGATTAGAAATATAAGAATGAAATGTAAGGTGGGATCCTGGACCACAAGATATTGTTTTACTGCAAAGGATGTTGTTGGGACAGTGGAGAATTGACATGGATATGACTCCTAGGCTTTTGAGTTGGAATCTGGTTCTCCTATGTGAATTAATAAGCAATTGGACATTCAATATAACTATTTTGGTTTGAGAAAGGGCCCTGGGGGGTGGTGGGTAGGGTCAGGAAAGGCCTACATAGCTGGATCCTGCTAGCTTTGTAAGAAAGAAAGGCCAGGATACATATACCTACACATATGTATACTGCCTGCTTCGCATCAGATCGTGGCCTGCTGTGTCAACAGGAAGATGCCATCAAATACAACCTCTCATTGCACACCTTCATGCATGACAGCCAAAATGAGCCTCTCTTCTATAAAGCTCACCAACAGGTGGCGTTGTGAGGATAACAACAGAAAATGAACTTACACAGCTGGTAAAACCTGAATACAGCCTGTAGATCCAGCTCACATTAAGAATACAATGCACTTTTTGTCTTATTGACTGTGTCATTTGCTTTACAGCAGCTTCTCAGTTTCAGTAGGTTCCATTTATTTATTGTTACTCTATTGTCTGTGCTACTGGGGCTATATTTAGGAAGTGGTCTCCTGTGCCCATGCATTGAAGGTTACTTCCCATTTTCTCCTCTATCAGGTTCAGTGTGATAGGATTTATATTCTTTAATTCATTTGGACTTGAGTTTTGTGCATGACGATAGATATGGATCTATTTTCATTCTT
>LOJH01042437.1:0-14197 GCA_001685095.1 Ellobius talpinus | reverse complement strand
CTTCCTGTGGCGCCCCCCCAGCCAGCTTCTGCGCCAGCCATCCCGGCATCCGTGCCGCCCATCACTTCACCTACCATCGCCCCGGCCCAGCCCTCCGTGCCTCTCACCCAGCTCTCCATGCCGATGGAGCTGCCCATCTTCTCCCCACTGATGATGCAGACGGTGCCGCTGCAGACTCTGCCAGCTCAGCTGCCCCCTCAGCTTGGCCCTGTGGAACCTTTGCCCGCCGATCTGGCCCAGCTGTACCAACATCAACTCAATCCAACCCTGCTCCCGCAACAGAGCAAGAGGCCGCGCACCAGGATCACCGATGACCAGCTCCGAGTGCTGCGGCAGTATTTCGATATTAACAACTCCCCCAGTGAGGAGCAGATAAAAGAGATGGCGGACAAGTCCGGCTTGCCCCAGAAAGTGATCAAGCACTGGTTCAGAAACACTCTGTTTAAGGAGCGGCAGCGCAACAAGGACTCCCCGTATAACTTCAGCAACCCACCCATCACCAGTCTGGAGGAGCTCAAGATCGACTCCCGGCCCCCGTCGCCAGAACCCCAGAAGCAGGAGTACTGGGGAAGCAAGCGGTCGTCGAGAACAAGGTTTACCGACTACCAGCTCAGAGTCCTTCAGGACTTCTTCGATGCCAACGCTTACCCGAAGGACGATGAGTTTGAGCAGCTTTCGAATTTGTTGAACCTCCCCACCCGTGTCATAGTGGTGTGGTTTCAGAATGCCCGGCAGAAAGCCAGGAAAAATTACGAGAACCAGGGAGAGGGCAAAGATGGAGAGCGGCGCGAGCTTACGAACGATAGATACATTCGAACAAGCAACCTGAATTACCAGTGCAAAAAGTGTAGCCTCGTGTTTCAGCGCATCTTCGATCTCATCAAGCACCAAAAGAAGCTGTGTTACAAGGATGAGGATGAAGAGGGGCAGGATGACAGCCAAAATGAGGACTCCATGGACGCCATGGAGATGCTCACCCCTACCAGCTCCTCTTGCAGCACCCCTATGCCCTCCCAGGCGTACAGCACCCCAGCACCATCAGCCGGCACAGCTCCCTCTGCGTTCTTGCAGCTCACCGCGGAGACGGATGAACTGACCACCTTCGGTTCGAAAGCAGAGGCGAGCGATGAGAAGCCAAAGCAGGCCGACCCTCCCAGCGCACAGCCAAACCAAACCCAAGAGAAGCAAGGACAGCCAAAGCCAGAGGTGCAGCAGCAAGAGCAGCCGGAGCAAAAGACTAACGCACCTCAGCCCAAGCTCCCTCAGCTGGCTGCCCCCTCCTTACCGCAGCCGCCTCCACAAGCACCCCCTCCTCAGTGCCCCCTCCCCCAGTCAAGCCCCAGCCCCTCTCAGCTCTCCCATCTGCCCCTCAAGCCCCTCCACACATCAACTCCTCAGCAGCTGGCAAACCTACCTCCTCAGCTCATCCCCTACCAGTGTGACCAGTGCAAGCTGGCATTCCCATCCTTCGAGCACTGGCAAGAGCATCAGCAGCTTCACTTTCTGAGCGCACAGAACCAGTTCATCCACCCACAGTTTCTGGACAGGTCGTTGGATATGCCTTTCATGCTGTTTGATCCCAGTAACCCCCTCCTGGCTAGCCAGCTGCTCTCGGGGGCCATACCTCAGATCCCTGCCAGCTCAGCCACTTCTCCTTCCACGCCAACCTCCACAATGAACACTCTCAAGAGGAAGCTGGAGGAGAAGGCCAGCGCCAGCCCCGGTGAGAATGACAGTGGGACTGGGGGAGAAGAGCCTCAGCGAGACAAGCGTCTGAGGACAACCATTACACCAGAACAGCTGGAGATTCTCTACCAGAAGTACCTGCTGGACTCCAACCCGACTCGAAAGATGCTGGATCACATCGCGCACGAGGTGGGCTTGAAGAAGCGCGTGGTCCAAGTGTGGTTTCAGAACACCCGAGCTCGGGAAAGGAAAGGTCAGTTCCGGGCTGTGGGCCCAGCACAGGCTCACAGGAGATGCCCGTTTTGCCGAGCGCTCTTCAAGGCCAAGACTGCCCTCGAGGCTCACATCCGGTCCCGGCACTGGCATGAAGCCAAGAGAGCTGGCTACAACCTGACCCTGTCCGCCATGCTGTTAGACTGTGACGGGGGACTCCAGATGAAGGGAGATATTTTTGACGGAACTAGCTTTTCCCACCTCCCCCCGAGCAGTAGCGATGGTCAGGGTGTGCCCCTCTCGCCTGTGAGCAAAACCATGGAGCTGTCCCCTAGGACTCTTCTCAGTCCTTCCTCCATCAAGGTGGAAGGGATCGAAGACTTTGAAAGCCCCTCCATGGCCTCGGTTAATCTGAACTTCGACCAGACCAAGCTAGACAATGACGACTGCTCCTCTGTCAACACTGCAATCACAGATACCACGACGGGGGACGAGGGCAACGCCGATAACGACAGCGCGTTGGGAATAGCGACCGAAGCCAAATCTTCTGCACCCAACGAGGGCTTGACCAAAGCGGCCATGATGGCGATGTCCGAGTACGAAGACCGACTGTCATCTGGTCTGGTGAGCCCAGCCCCGAGCTTTTATAGCAAGGAGTATGACAATGAAGGTACTGTGGACTATAGTGAAACCTCAAGCCTCGCAGACCCCTGCTCCCCGAGCCCCGGGGCAAGCGGGTCTGCAGGTAAATCTGGTGACGGCGGGGATCGACCCGGGCAGAAACGTTTTCGCACTCAGATGACCAATCTGCAGCTGAAGGTCCTCAAGTCATGCTTCAATGACTACAGGACACCCACCATGCTGGAGTGTGAGGTCCTCGGCAATGACATTGGACTGCCAAAGAGAGTTGTTCAGGTTTGGTTCCAGAATGCCCGGGCGAAAGAGAAGAAGTCCAAGTTAAGCATGGCCAAGCATTTTGGTATCAACCAAACAAGTTACGAGGGACCCAAAACAGAGTGCACTTTGTGTGGCATCAAGTACAGCGCGAGGCTGTCTGTACGCGACCATATCTTTTCCCAACAGCATATCTCCAAAGTTAAGGACACCATCGGAAGCCAGCTGGACAAGGAGAAAGAATATTTTGACCCAGCCACTGTACGTCAGTTGATGGCTCAGCAAGAGCTGGACCGGATTAAAAAGGCTAATGAAGTCCTTGGACTGGCAGCTCAGCAGCAAGGGATGTTTGACAATGCCCCTCTCCAGGCTCTTAACCTTCCTACCACGTATCCAGCGCTCCAGGGCATTCCTCCTGTGTTGCTCCCCGGCCTCAACAGCCCCTCTTTGCCGGGCTTTACTCCGTCCAACACAGGTGGGTCCTGCTCCAGGTGATTGTTTTCAGAGTTCGGTAGGCAGCTGCTCAGTTTCATGATGACGTTGCCAGCACTCTGGGTGGTGGGCAAGGCTTGCCTCTCTAGTCCCCTAAAGGCAACACAGTGGCAGGTCCTGTTGCAGTTCCCGTCCAGCCATGTGGGTTACTTGGACTCTTTGGACTCTCCTGTGCTGCAATGGAAGTGCCCACTTGGGAGGATGTCCTCTGACATTCCTCTGTTGCTAAGAAACATCTGACATACTAATTTCCAGGGAATTTCCAACCTTGCTTTCATATGACCCTACATAGGTAATTGTTATAAATAGAAGACCAGGGAATTGCCTAGCTGAGACCATGTTGGCCCCGGTAGCAGCTGCCTGGAGAGACCTGGAATCAACCCTTTGTCCTCACGTGTGTGGTCCCATACACCTTTCGAGAGCAGGAAGCCGCTCTTCGTGCTAGGTGCTTCCTCCACTGGTTCTCTTCTGTTGAGAACAGCGTTAATCTCTCAGGTGACTACTGAGTGCTCTAGGGTCCTCGGCCGCCCTCGCATTCTCCCGTTCCCTCACACTTGCTCGTCTGGCAGCACACACGTTTGCTGCTT
The DNA here is from genome assembly GCA_001685095.1 of Ellobius talpinus. Classification (NCBI taxonomy): domain Eukaryota; kingdom Metazoa; phylum Chordata; class Mammalia; order Rodentia; family Cricetidae; genus Ellobius; species Ellobius talpinus. The sequence goes on along the minus strand of LOJH01042437.1, from coordinate 10,325 downwards.
ATACGGACTCTTAAGGATGGGGACTTTTGCAGTTCTTTCAAGAGACATTCCTTTCTTGTTCCTCCTCATCTGTCTTCACCCATCTTCGCAGCCCTCTGAAACTGGACCTTCTCCTCCAGCATCCTGCGAGGATTAGGCACACGCTAACCAGCCTACACACTAGACCCCCACAAGGCTGCCTTGTCTTCCCGAAGCTTGAGCCTTCAGGTGGCTTCCCTAGAGCAGTCCTAGTTCAATTAACCTAATAATGCTGGTGGTACTTAACAGAGTATAAGCTACTGCATTCCTGCTCTCAGTTTCTTACCAAAGGGAACAAGAAAAGAAAGCATTAAGGTAAAGGCTTTTGCATAAATATATCGCACAGACTAATGTTGAAGCCAGCAAGACCTAAGCCAGGAAGCAAATTGCGGCAAGTGGTCAGACATTTGAATGATCCTTGCAGCCTAGGGCACTTGCAGGAAGACCCAACATATAATGATATAATGGCATGAAAATAAGAGAATCGGGATCAGCAAGATGGCTCATTGGGTAAAAGCACTTGCTGTGCAAACCTGATGGCATGATTTTGATCCTTAGAATGCACACACACACACACACACATACACACAGAGTCTGATGCATTGGCACACATCTGGAATCCCAAGAGTCCAGATGAGAAGTGGAAGCAGGAGATTTCACCTATAAACATATGGGCTAGCTAACCTGGAAATAGCTGGGCAGACATAAGAGAGACCCTGCCTCAACAGGGCAGAAGGTGGGAACTCATTCCCAAAATATGACCTTTGTCCTTGATGTACCCACCATAGCACATGAACACCTCCCGACAACCAAAGTTTTAAGGTAGTCTTAGAATGTCTGATGTGTGCCCTTGTCTTACAGATGGGAAATCTGAGGCCCAGAGAGGTCAAGACCATTCAGCAAGCCACAGGGCGGTGTGGGGGGAAGGGGAGCCAGAACTCCCACCCACTCAGGCCTCTGGGCTCCCAGTGCTAGGTGCTCTTCCACAGCACCCAATACGAGCCAGTCAGTCAGCAGGTGTACGTGCTGCCTAGGTTCTGACCACTCAGAGTGAACTGGAGAAACAAAGCTGTGTTCCTTCTCATCAGGGCAGCCAGATGTCCCCCAGCTACCAGCACCTCAGCTACTACAGCTCGCAGAACACTGGACCTGGCATGGGGAGGGAAGGAGCTTGGGGTTCACCAAGCAGTTGCCGCATACCAGGCCTGATGCTAAGGTCTTTGCGTGTGGCCATTCATGCAGCCCCTGCCATCTTCTACTATAGAAGGCTGAGGTTCTAAGGAATCTCCTAGGGAACCAAAGGTCACACATCTGATGTGTGTCAGCTGCCATCCACACAAGGTCAGTCTGACTCCACAGTGACTGAGTTTCAGGGGGATGAAGTATCTGGCCCAGTTCTGATCTTACAGATCAGAAAACCAACGCTAACGGCAGTAGAGTGTGAGTCCAGCCAGTGCAGAGCCTGATAAATAGTAGGGCTTCAGTGAGTGCTCCTTAAAGTGTGGATCTCTTGATAGTCCATCAGTTGAATACACGTAAGGCCTTCTGACCTGAACCTTTCTTTCTCTTGAAAGCGGGAAGCCATGGCTGTGGGCCAATCCACAGACATTCCTATTGGCTCTGGTCCCAGACCTCAGACCTGGAGCAGGCCCCACTGCCTACCGGCACACAGAAAGCCATGCCCTAAGCTCAGAGCTTATAACCCCCACTCTGCCTCACTTGTACCAGCTCAGCCAACAAGCCTTGAACTTTTCTCAATCGCCAGTCTTCTCACCCATCCTCCATCCCTAGTGTACACTGAGGAAGTAAGCATCTTCTCACCCAGCCTCCATCCCTAGTGTACACTGAGGAAGTAAGCATCTTCTCACCCAGCCTCCATCCCTAGTGTACACTGAGGAAGTAAGCATCTTCTCACCCAGCCTCCGTCCCTAGTGTACATACATTGAGGAAGTCGGAGTTGCCCTCAGTAGTTGCACTGAGGGAAGCTTTGGCTCTCTTGGGATTAGCAACAAGAAGCAACCTTGTTCTTCACTTCTGTATTATGGAGGTTTTGATACACTGTATCATTCAAGTTGGAAATGAATATAGTCTTCATCCAAGTCTGGGCTTCAGAGTTCTCCCCCCCCCATGAAGACAGTGTTGCGTTTTGCAACCTCTGCCTCAGCTTTCTGGGAGAAGGCAGTCCTGCTCCAATACTGAGGAGCGGCGATGTGTTCTGTGATACACCGTCTAGTTTTTCAGCTGTGGTAAATGTGGAGGTGTTCCGAGGTCTGTTGTCTGTGTTCTCTAATGCCTGCCTTTTCTCAGCATTATGCATTGTCCAGTGAACTCTGCCTCTTTCCGGCACATGCTCTCTCATCACCACTGATGCTTGGTGCACCATCTGCGGCCATACTCTGTCCCATCACTCTGGGACCCAGTCTTCATGTAGGGGACAGCTGTGAAGCCCATAGGCTCTTAGGCCCTGGCGTGGGTAATGTTTCTGTACGTAGTGATAGATTGGGGTTGAGCAAGATCAAAGATAGAAAGAACCATACTTTGGATGGCCCCAGTGTTAACAGTTCCATGATCACGAGTAAGCAAAAACTGAGCACCAGGTAGGATGGGCTCATATCCCTTGGGAACTGGAAGTATCACTCCGAGTGTCTGCAACCCTACTGGCCCTGTTATGTACTGTTTACACAGAGGCAAGAGCAAGTGGTATGTCTTGCTGCACAGACATACTGAACCAAGGCACTGGAACAATTTTTCCTGAGGGAGTTGTTTCTCATTCATCTCTTCTCCGCCCTCCTAAGGCATCCACTCAGCTGCCACCGTGCAGGATGATGAGGACATGTGCAGAAAGTGTGGTGTTTGTTCTTATGGCCTTGGGGCCCTGCTAGGAGTCCTGCTTTGGCTTTCTCTCTGTGGCACTTTGATGGTGGCTTTCGGTTTACATGAGTCCCCAGTTGCTAGAAGCTAATTTGGGGGCCTCCAGGCTAATTTGTCCTGGACAAATTGGTGTCTGGAAGTACATGGCAAGGAAAAGTAAGTGAGCTAGTAAGTGTTGATATTGGGAGTGGAAAAGTCCAGAAGCTGACCCAGGTCTGTGTCTTGGTTAACTAACCCTGAGCATGGCAGGGTACACCTGTTGACAGCACTGGCTTTGAGAGGACCCTTCAGGTTTGAACACCGGTGACCGTGCCAGAGGCACAAGTACAGCACCTTGAATGTGTGACTCGCCACTCAGAGTGACTGATCCGTGACTTTTCTCTCTGTCTCCATTCCTTTTAGCTTTGCCATCTCCTAAACCGAACTTGATGGGTCTGCCCAGCACAACAGTTCCTTCCCCTGGCCTCCCCACATCTGGATTACCAAATAAACCGTCCTCAGCTTCGCTGAGCTCCCCAACCCCAGCACAAGCCACCATGGCAATGGCCCCTCAGCAACCCCCACAACCCCAGCAGCCACAGCCACAGGTGCAGCAACCTCCTCCGCCGCCAGCAGCCCAGCCGATACCCACGCCACAGCTTCCCCTGCAACAGCAACGCAAGGACAAAGACGGTGAGAAAGGAAAGGAGAAGGAAAAGGCACACAAAGGGAAGGGGGAACCCCTACCTGTCTCCAAGAAAGAGAAAGGAGAGGCCCCTACAGCGGCTACAGCTACCATCTCAGCCCCACTGCCCGCCATGGAGTATGCGGTGGACCCTGCTCAGCTGCAGGCCCTGCAGGCGGCCTTGACTTCAGACCCCACAGCATTGCTCACGAGCCAGTTCCTTCCTTACTTCGTACCAGGCTTTTCTCCTTATTATGCTCCCCAGATCCCTGGCACCCTGCAGAGCGGGTACCTGCAACCTATGTATGGCATGGAAGGCCTGTTCCCCTACAGCCCTGCCCTGTCGCAGGCCCTGATGGGGTTGTCTCCAGGCTCACTACTGCAGCAGTACCAGCAATACCAGCAGAGTCTGCAGGAGGCAATTCAGCAACAGCAGCAGCAGCAGCAGCGGCAACTACAGCAGCAGCAGCAACAGCAGCAGCAGCAACAACAACAAAAAGTGCAGCAGCAGCAGCCCAAAGCAAGCCAAACCCCAGTCCCCCAGGGGGCTGCTTCCCCAGACAAAGACCCTGCCAAAGAATCCCCCAAACCAGAAGAGCAGAAAAACGTCTCCCATGAGGTGTCCCCTCTCCTACCGAAACCCCCCGAAGAGCCAGAAGCAGAAAGCAAAAGTGCGGACTCCCTCTGTGACCCCTTCATTGTTCCAAAGGTGCAGTACAAGTTGGTCTGCCGCAAGTGCCAGGCGGGCTTCGGCGACGAGGAGGCGGCTAGGAGCCACCTGAAGTCCCTCTGCTTCTTCGGCCAGTCTGTGGTGAACCTGCAAGAGATGGTGCTTCATGTCCCCACCGGCAGTGGTGGCGGTGGCGGTGGTGGCGGCTCATACCACTGCCTGGCGTGCGAGAGCGCGCTCTGCGGGGAGGAAGCGCTGAGTCAGCATCTCGAGTCGGCCTTGCACAAACACAGAACAATCACGAGAGCAGCAAGAAACGCCAAAGAGCACCCTAGTTTATTACCTCACTCTGCCTGCTTCCCCGATCCTAGCACCGCATCTACCTCGCAGTCTGCCGCTCACTCAAACGACAGCCCCCCTCCCCCGTCGGCCGCCCCGTCCTTGTCCGCTTCCCCCCACGCCTCCAGGAAGTCTTGGCCGCCAGTGGGCTCCCGGGCTTCGGCCGCAAAGCCCCCTTCTTTTCCTCCTCTCTCCTCATCTTCAACGGTTACCTCAAGTTCATGCAGCACCTCAGGGGTTCAGCCCTCGATGCCAACAGACGACTATTCGGAGGAGTCTGACACGGATCTCAGCCAAAAGTCCGACGGACCGGCGAGCCCGGTGGAGGGTCCCAAAGACCCCAGCTGCCCCAAGGACAGTGGTCTGACCAGTGTAGGAACGGACACCTTCAGATTGTAAGCTTTGAAGATGAACAATTACAAATGAATTTAAATAAAAAAAATTAATAACAAACCAATTTCAAAAATAAGACTAACTGCAATTCCAAAGCTTCTAACCAAAAAAACAAAAAACAAAAAAAAGGAAAAAAAAAGAAAAAGCGTGGGTTGTTTTCCCATATACCTATCTATGCCGGTGATTTTACATCCTTGTCTTTTTTTTTCTTTTAATATTAAAAAAAGAAAACACAAATCCTACCCCTGTTACATTGTGTCCTTTTAAAGGTACTATTGGTCTGGGAAACTGAAGTCCGCAGGGCCTGCCTATTGTCGTTGGAGCTTAAACCCCTTGTATATTTGCCCCTTTTGAAAACTGCCCCACCTTGATAGCACAGAGGAGGCCGGCACGCTCTGTATGGGAAAGCACTCCGCCTTGTTACAGTTTTAAATGTCTTGCTAGCTTAGCACTCAGATACCAATGGCTTGCTAAAAGAAAAAAAAAGAAACGTAATGTCTTTTTATTCTCAGGTCAATCGCTCACACTTTGTTCTGTTTTTCAGAATCATTGTTTTATTTTTTTTCTTTTGTTCCAGAAAAGATTTTTTGGTTTTGTTTTGTTAATTTAAAAATGGGCAGAAAGTATTCAAGAAAAACAATGTGAACTGCTTTAGCTTTCTGGGGATTTTAAAGAATAGCTTTTCTGCTGAAGCCAATTTCAAGTGGAAAAGCTAAGCACTCCCACCTTCAGAAAAAAAACACACAAAGAGTGTTGAGGACTTATAGCTTAAAAAAATGAGTTTTAAAAACTGACTTTCTGTATTTATGGTAGGTATGACCATTTTGGTGTTGAGTAGATTGCTGCATTGGAAATGAGCTGAAGCAGTATGGTAGACTTAAACCCTTTGTGCGGTTAGCTTTCGTGTGGTCCAGCGACAGCTCCTCATTTGATGTCTTGTTCATCCCTAGTGGATAGATTGCAATCTGTTGCTTCACCTAAGCTTCTCCCCCTTTCCCCCAACCCCCACCCTCTCATTTCCCTCTTAAAGTGGCTGTCTTCGTTTCTTGGAGGGTGGCTGCAGAATTATTTTATAAACCTAGAGAAAGCATTTTGGAGGACTCCAGGGGTCACCAGGGTCCTCACAGATTATTTTCGGTTGGGGAGCTGAGACTTTGGAAAGGCAGTTAATTCTAGTTACCTGTGTCTGGTAGCCCTGAGCATTTATCTTTTTATTTATCCTTCCTTTGCTTTTTCTTTGTGCCCCTCCTCCTCTTTCTCTCTCTCTCCTTGATCTATGGACACTTCAAATATTCTTTTCTTGAACTAAAACATTTGTTTCAGTTTGTGTAATTGGGGCTGTGTGCTTTTCTTTCTAAGAAGTTTTTGGCTAGAGATTTGGTTTTGGTTTTTGTGTTTGTGTCTTTTCTTTCCTCTCTCAGAAAAAGAAATTTCATGCTTTAAAACAAAAAAAATCCAAAGACACACCCTTTCACTGCTGATGCAGAAAAGGGGAAAGGGTTCTTGTTACTTGAGAATTTGTTTCTGATTTAAACAAACAGACTTAGTGTAATAAAAGAAAGAGTAACACAAAAGAGTTCCCAGGTCGTTGTGTGCTTCTTCTGCAAGCAGAGAGGCAGCTGTTAATGACAATTCCAGATACCAAAAGACACATTTTTTTTTTACTTCAAAGTTTTGTCCTTGTATTAGGCAGTCTGAGTGGCGAGTGATCCGGAGTGCAGCCAACAAAGAACAGATAGCAGTGTACAGTGAGCAAAAAAGGAACCACGTGCACCAGGCACTTGTGTTTCTGTTACTATCCATTTCCCTGTAACACAACACAACACACACCCATTTTCATCTTAAAACGGTCTGAACTTTGAAAGGAGAACTTTGTGCTGCTAAAACATAAGTTTTGAAGACAAATAGATGCTTTGCTTCAGTTTCATAGCCAAACACCAACAGACATAATCTCCCTCACCCCCAAAGTGCAAACTCTTCCTCATGTTTCAAAGGGAACTTTGAAGACTGTGAATCCAGGTTCCGTTGGCCACCTTCTGGGCTTCTTCCCCAGTGCTGAAGCCACTCATTGACTTTGCAAAAGACTGGAGCATTCCAAGATCTGAAATCTTTTAATTTTTCTTTTTTCTTTCTTTTCTTTCTTTTTTAGCCGGGACTATTTTTATGAATTTGTTTTTAGTTAAAGAAAGAGTAGATCCTGAACTGTTGTACATATTTCTAACTAGGCTGATGCACAGTGCAAATTCCTTTTTAATTTTTTAAAAGTAGAAATACTAAAAGAAAACCATTGTAACTCTATCAGTATCCAGTTGTAGCATAAGGTGTCAAAAACAAATACGCAAAACACTGTTTTAAATAGCTATTTCCTTTTAACAAGAATTCTTGTATTTCTCCCTGTGTTTTGAGATGAACACTTTTAAATTTTAAAGTTGTACAGTTTTTGTTTTCCATTATTTTATCTTGTTTGTAACTCTATGAAATATATATATATATTTTTTGCCATTTAACTGTTGTATGTTACTGTGTCTGTATCTATAGAAAAATGTTTGTTTTTGGTTCTCTGTGTGATACAAATTAACAATTTAACACTAGCTTTACCTGCCATTCTGCTAGGTCTTCTCGAAAACTTTTTTAAAACTTTATTGCTTGGTAATAGTGCAATTTCTATCCTCCCCACCCCCAACCTCAAGTTTTTTTTTTGTAACTCTGCCAGCCCTTCCCAATGGTTTTGTTTGTTCTACTTTGAGCTACTACCATCCTCCCTCTGTGAGGCAGAGTGACTGTCAGTGTTTCACTGTGCCATGCCTTGACCCGTGGGTGTGTTTGGCAACAATAAGGTGGTTGGGTAGAATGGCTACTGCCCACCAGTGCCCCTCAAAGGAGATCTGTGAGGGTTTCAACCTGGAGTGGCTTGCATACTGACCGCTTTCCTCTATGGCTGCGCCACCCACACGTATGTTCATCAAAAAAGAAATCCTCAGCACTAACCCAGAGATAGCAAAGCAGTCAGTGATGGTGAAAATCAGCAGACAAACAAGAGCTGGTCACGGAGTTGTGGCCTAGCAGCCACAGTGGCTGTGATCTATAGTGTGACAAAGCATGCATTTCCTACAGTGCTCAGCCATTTAGATGCTCTCCCTCGGGGAGTCTGCTGCTGGAGCAGGTAGCTGGGGAGACTGTCTCAACTCACTTTTAAAATTAGTTCCTAACTTCTATTGGCACTTCGGTTTTGGGGTTTTGGTTTGTTTTAGTTGTTGGCGTGAATATCTCCCCACCCCCACCACCCAGTTCCTTCATGGTGTGACTTGGTGCTAGACACTCTTTGGCATGAGGCACCCGGATACCTGTCAGAATCGGAAGTTATTCCATCCATCCTTTCTCTATCCCTCCCATAAGTTTAAGAAAGGAAACACATACACACACTGCATCTAGGAAGTTGGGTTTTTCTTAGTTTGCTTTTTTAGTTAAAAGCTATTTAAAAAGATGAATGTGGCCAAAGTTTTACACAACTGAAAATAAAATAAAAGAGGCGGCACATGATGAAACCTGAGTTATCAGGCATGGCAGGAAGTTGCAGGAGAGAGGCAGTGACCCAAGCCAGTGCACTTGATGTTCATGGACATATATTTTTTTTAAATAATAAATTAAATTAAACCATTTTAAATAGAAGCATAACATTGAGTTGGTTGGTTGTTGGCGCTGAGATACTACCCACTGTGAAACAAAGCTTTGACTGGTTTGGTTTGTTGGTTTACTTTCTTCAGGGGGGAGGGGGCAAGTTTGGGTAGGAAAGAAAGCATAAACGAACGTGACCCTGAGGTAAAGAGGTATATGAACAGCCTTTGCAATGTACAAAAAAAAAAAACCAACAACAAAAAAAAACACAAAAAAACTAACAAAAACAACAAAAACAAAAAAAAATAGAGCAAGTGAAACCAAAAATGATGTTCTTGGTGTTTTTCTATAATGTAGTCTTGTTAGCTTTTTTGTTACTGTAACAATGCTGATCTCGAACTGTACCAAAATACATGGAGACTAACAGAACCACAAGGAACTCTCAAACTGAAAAAGAAATTTGTCACAAAAACTTTGTTGTCATAGTTAAGTTGATTGTAGATGGTAATTGAATATACTCCTTTGAAAATATTTCATCAAGTATGTTTCCTGCTCATTGTGATACATTAAAAAATATGAGCAAAAGTTCTTGTCTGTTACCAGATTTGTGTGCATGGACGGGAGCATACACAGAAAAGATGCCCACAGCTGGGGAAGTGTAAATTTTATCAATGTCTTAAGGCTGTGTGTGCCAAGTGTACTTATCCCAAGGTGCATGAGAAGGTACACATACCACAGTTACTCTTCGGTGTCTTTGTACTGGTGTGTGTCTGGGCCAGGGTAAGCCTTGGAGAGTCCCTGATCCAGAGAGCCCCAGTAGTTAGCTATTTTTTGTAATGCAAACTTTACTATGAAATTTTGAGGTTACCTAGTACAACCTCAACAATGACATTGGATCTAGTCGTGGCAGAAGGAAGGAGGTGGTAAGCAGTTTCTGTGTCCTACGAAAGGGCTTGTTCAGCCTCTGCTAAGAGGATCCGAGGCAGCAGTAGACAAGCCCTGTGGCCTCCGTGATTCCTCCATGCGAGCGACTAAGACATGGCAGAAGCTCCTGATGGGAGCCTTCATTCTGCAGTATAACGCTTAAAATTCATTAATGAGGAGCACATCTACAATTGGCCCCAAAGAGCTTTCATTCATCTCTAATTTATTAGGCACAGCTAATAAATAATTTAGAGAACTCTAGTAGCTGGGCTTGGGTACCACCGCCAGCTACTTATGTCCTTGCAAGGGGTGCAGTATCAGCCGCTGGTCAACAGGAACCTTATCTTCTAAGGTGTTAAGCTAAGGAACCCCCTTCTGTTGGCCCAGCCATCTACTGCCAAGCAAGTCTTCCCCAACCCCTTTGGCTGGTGCAGCAGCCTTCAAGGGGACAGCAGTGATCCTATTAACTTAAAATCTCAGTCTGCAGGTGTCACAAGCATTACTTCGACTCAGAAGAAAGCTGCCTCTACAGCCAGTGCTCAAAGTTCTGTGCCAAACAAGTACTGCCACTGTCCCTAATGAAGTCCAGCTATTTCCCCAAGCATGAGACTTTTCTTTCTAATGTTGCTGACAAAGCATACGGCTGCACAGCTGTGTCCTTCATCTCTCCCCAACCCATGAAACCATGCAGTACGATCAGAGTGGCCAAAGCCATCTCTGCCTTCCGTACTACTGCTGGGAGATCACTTTGTTTTCAATGGAATCTATTTTGCATAGGCTACAAATTCTTTCACAGGTAAAATTTTGTTTTCTCTCTCTCTCTCTCCCTCT
>LOJH01042436.1:3775-19624 GCA_001685095.1 Ellobius talpinus | reverse complement strand
TGACTGTGTATGTGTGAATGAGTGTGTGTGAGTGTGTGTGTATAAGTGACTGTGCATGTGCGAATGAGTGTGTATGAGTGAGTGTGTGTGTGTGTAAGCATGTGTCCTGTGAGTGCTTGTGTCCATGAGTGCATGCAGTTGTCAGAGTAGGACTTGGGTTGAGCTGTTCTGTCACTCTTTGCCTCAATCCCTTGCAGCAGCAGGAACTCTCAACTGAGCCTGGAGCCTGTCACTGATGTCCTCCTGTCCCCAGCCCCTACAGTGCCGGGGTTGCAGGTACAGATGTGACTACACACAACTTTTCACATTGGGATTTGAACTCAGGTCTTGGTGTTTGTGCAGCAAGTGCTCTTAGGCTCTGTAAGATGACCCCGTCCTGTAAATCCTGGGTTCTATGGTCTTCAGTATTCCACCTGTGTTGTTGCAGGGCTCCGTGACACTTCCCTGGGACATCACCCTTCTTTTTAGGACTGCACTACCTTTTCCAGACTTCAGTTTTATTAGAACTTAACCCACAACATGGCCTAATTGATCTGTCAAGGCTAGGATGAATCTTTTGAGAAGGGAGCTGATATCAAGACCATTCAGAACAGGGAAGGTGACTTTACCTTCAAGCATTTGATGTGCGTGGAACTGAACCCAAGTTTTGCAGCTGGCTCAAGGAGCCTTCTGGGCCTGGATTTGACATGGTCTGAGGCTGAATGAATTCTCCGTCCATCATAATACTGTTACCTACCTATGTCCCAATTGTCCCCTTCCCGTCACCAGCACTGTGGAAACTCTGATCTGCAGGCATCTCTGAACGCAAAGTCCATTTAGTTTTACTTAATGCTCAGTTCTACAATTCTTACTCTGTGCTGGGTGCTTTACAAAGTTTTACTCATTTCTACCTTGATGTATGTCTCACTTTTGTTTCCCATCCTTAAGAGACAACACTCTGGTACCTTTTCCATATAAAAAAAATCTTTAAACACCCTTTAACACAACCACCACATTCCCCAAATCTCCTTTGTACTTCCTCCAAACTATCAGACCCCAGTTGGCCCACCTCCTGAAGGGCTGTAGGTGCTTCATGACTTACCCAGTCTCCCCTGAACATTCTTTGATTCATTAATGCCTCTTTCAAAGATTCTAGCCCTCAATGTGTTTGGTTGGCACATGCCTTTTAAATTTCTTTTCTGAGTAGAAAAAAAACAGAAGTACTTAAAGACAATCTACAGAGCCTGCCCTTCCCGGTGCCGTTTACCACCTTGGTTCCGGCTTTTCTGCTTGATCTTCAAATGTGTCTGAGTTAGCGATGTGTCAAGTGTCGCAGGCAGGATTGACCCTGCTTGCAGTCACCTCTGGTTTCAGATGGCCAAAGCCCAGCCAGGGGCTCCTTCAGGCTATGATGCTAGCCAATCGATCCCACAAGTTTAGACTGGTTGCTCACAGCGCTTCTCCTTGCCTCCCTCCGTGAAGCCTCTGAGGCTGGATTATCATAGTCATCTTCAGAATAAAAGTCCTCTTGCACTCAAGCATCATCAAAGAGCATACGGTTTATTGAGAGCTTAGAATCCGAAGCTAAGGAAAGGATTAATGGAACATGGAATCCCCTAAGCTCCATTTTCTTAGCTATGGCTCTTAAGTTTTCTCTCCCCTCCTACCCCACCTTTTACCAATAGCACTTAGCTTCATGAGCTACAGCTTCATTTCCAGAATGCTCTCTCTAGGGATTTCCGAATTTCTCCCCTTTAAATATATGAGACAATTTAATACTGGCTTAACTGTACCAACAGGGTGACCACACTTATGACCGCTGAGAACAACAGATTGTCTACTCCTCAGGAGCTATCTGCTGTAGAAGACAGGGAACAGTTACAAACGGCAGAACATATTTTTTTCTATCATAGGAGATCACTTGTTTTAGAGCTAGGCAATGATTTTAAGTTGACTTTCTTTTCTTATAGACAAAGAAATTCAGATCCAGAGAGGACACATTAGTTAAGACAACAGCTGATACTAGAGAGGCAGACGTGCAGCCCAGTACTAGGGCTGGCTTGTTCACTGTGATGTAAGAGGTACCACATGCACACATGAGGGCTGGCTTGTTCACTTTGATGTTAGAGCTACCATATGCACACATGAGCTTTTTCTCATTGCATCTGTGGAAAGTTTGTGTATTAGTATTTTAGCTTTTGTCTTATCATAATCAAAATGAATAACTGAATTCAGGGAATTTCATTAAAGCTGTGAGTGCAATGAGAAAATTCCAGAAAGTGGCTTCATTTCTTTGACTCCATGGACACTGCCATGTTCTTAATCATGTCTTGGTTGGCCTGGTGTCCTGGAAAGATGGTAGTTTCGTTGAGTATGTGTGTATGTGCATATGTGTATTTGTGTGTGTGCCTGTTTGCACATGTGCATATGTGTGTGCATATATATATATATATATTTGTGTGTGTATTGTGCAAGTGTGTGTATGTGTGTGTCTGCATGCATGTGAGCAGGTTTACATTAACATGTATATGTGTACATTTAGAGACCAGAGGATAACCAGAGATTAGGCATTGTTCCTAAGCTGCCACTTGCCATTCTCAGAATCTCTCAGTTGTCCTAAACTTTGCAAGTAGGCTAGACTGGCTGGTCAGTAAATCCCATCTATCCTCCACCCTTCAGTTCCCCAGCATTGAGATTACAAGCATGAGCTGCCACCATTAACTTTTTATGTGGCTATAGTGAATTGAACTCAGGCATTATGCTTGCAATGCAAGTGTTTTACACACTCACCTATTCCTCCAGTCCATGTTACTTTCCTGCTAGTGTCCTTGGCACCCTTCCTTTGGCCTCACACATACTGTGTTATAGATCTGCCCTCCAGCCGAGCTCAAAAGTTACTGGTCTTTGTCATGAAGAATATTTTGGGTATCCAGACATGGAGCATTTTTGCAATATATTTATGGAAACAAACGACTGGAGAGACAGCCCAGAGGTGAAGAGCCCTGGCTGCTCTTTCTGAGGACCTGAGTTTGACTCCCAGAAATCACATGGCAGCTCACAACTGTCAGTAGTTTCAGTTCCAGAGGATCCAACCCCCTTTTCTAGAGTCTGTGGGCATTGCTCTCACATGGCACACAAGCATAACACTCATACATGTAAAATTTAATTCCATTAAAGGGAGAAAGTGAAGGGAGAATTTCTGATTGCATGAACATAGAGTCCATTTCAACCCTTTAACAGCTTGGTCTTTGAACTAGGCAGATTGAAGCCACTGTCTGGTTTGACCTCACCCCCATTTCCAGCCAGGAGGACATTTAAGGTCAAACGGATTAGCTTTTGCTGGGAAGCATAGAGCTGTTTAGAACAGAGTGTGTGTGTTGTAACTAATATAGCCAACAGCTCCACATGACTCTCACACAGCAGCAAATCAACACGAAGGCCCACTCCTCTGCATTGTTTTACTTTGATGGATAGGAAAGGGATCATGCGCCACTTACAGTAATCTCTTTAGATTCTATAATAATCCCTGCATTATCCTGTTAAACGGTTTCTGCAGCTCTGTGCTTAATAGATTGAAATCTATTATTCATAATGCCATCTTGCTCTTGCTCAATAACATTATCCTTATGACTAAATTTTATGGATTCATACTTAATTTCATAGTAGAGAGAGATGATGAATGATCAGAACAAAGAGTCTGCCTTTGTGGATTCAATTCAACAGGTACATTTTCAAACCTTGCTCTGCACCACGCTCTGACCTTGCATGTCAGGGGACTCCAAGGCTATGCACACTGTGGTTTTTAGTGTCAGAAGATTGGCATTCTGTTGTGAGTTTTTGAGTGTCCAGGACCATCGGGGGCCTGACATAAAGCTGTCCCTAATGAGAGGACAGTATCATGGGGACAGGAGCTGATTCTGAGGCCAGGCAGTGCTGGGTTTGCATCTTGGTTGCGCTATTTGCCAGCTCTAGTCTTTTGGGCAGGTGACTGAGGTCAGGTCTCAATGGGCACATCTGAAGATGGAATAGCACTTACTTCATCAAGTTATTTCAAAGACATTTTCAAAGGTATGGCAGAATCATTTCATGAATTCCTGATCCATAACAGATACAAAACTGTCAGCTAATGTTCACATTTATTGACATTGATGCCAGTGAGGTCTGCATCTCTAAACACACTGGTGAGTAGAGATCTTATCTAACACGCCCAAAAGAAGAGAAACTATAGCACTCTATTGGTTTGATTGGCTACTGGCTAATTGACTAAATTTGATTTGGAGCCTGCTCACCCACAAAACAATCTCTGGCTTTGTTGAAAAAGCCTGAGTTAAGTTGTGGATGGTAGTGGTTTCACCATGGTGTTAGTTTTAGTTTAAGTTTGAGCTATTTGCTTTATAAGAGGTGTTCTCCAAATATGAGCCTCTTGCCTTTGGTTATCAGTGTTTCCTGTTCACCAGAAAGGTTCTCAACCCTAGACTTCCTGATGGGTTGTCAATTGCTTTGGCTCCCAACTGCCTTGTTGCCAGTACAATGCTGTAGCTTTAATATTAACCCCATAGAGAAAGGACTTCAGATAAACAGTACAGAGTTGAAAAAAGTGAAGTATTTTGGGTTCTGTAAGCCATGAAATAATTTCATCAATATTTTGCCAAATTTCTCTCTTGCTCGCTGTCTTTTTTTATTTTCTTCTTTTTGCAATTCTCTCTCTCTGTCTTTCTGAATCTCTCTCTCTCTCTCTCTCTCTGTGTGTGTGTGTTTCTTTCTATCGGAAGGAATATTAGACCTTACTATGTCTGCATAATCTGGCTAATTTGAAATGAAATGGTCCTTAAGTAGTTCTGTGGACAGGCCATTAATAATCATTTTATAAAGTGAATGATGTTTCCCAGAGCATCCTTGAATATTAGGGACCCATGGATTGCTGTCAGTTTGAATTTGTATGTGTTTCCTCATCATTAAAATACCGTAATCAAATTTTTGGAGGAAGAAAACATAGGTTGTGGAAAACTAAAGATTTTTATGAAATGTTTGTGAGGCCATGCCCACATGTGTAAAATCAGAATGAACGCTAGCACTGTGCATGAATAATTAACAGTAAGGACATTATTGGGTATTTGTGAGGTCATTCCTAGGGTGTAAAATCAAAGTAGAGACTAGCACAGTTTTGAATAATGAATACTTGTGATGTCTAAAGATCTATTGACAAAAACATTGTTAAAATGTTTTCCTTCTAGATTCATCTAGGTGCCTGTGTCTGTTTTCCAATTCTGGGTACATGTCTAGACAGAACTTATTTTAGAAATTTATCAAATGGAAGAAAATTCTGACAGTAAAATAATTGAGAATTTCAAAGGCTGAGAAAAACTCAAGACACCAGTGTTTTGAATTGGAATATGAAGCCTGAAAATAAATGCAATACTATTTTTAAAATATAAAAAATACACATGAGAATCACTAAAACTACATAAATCAAACTCAGAGAAGAAAAAAATCATTTCTTTCTTACTTTCACTTACTTTTTTCTTCTTTATGCAAAAAGCATTCCCTCACTTCTGACTTTGCATGAGAGGTTCAGAGACAAAACTCTGCCCTCACCATAACTTTCCATTTTTTAGGCCATTCTTGAAATATGGAAAGCAATATTGCTCTCTTCAGCTTCTGTGTGTGTAGCAACGATAGCCTCACTGAAGGACTGTGTGCAAAATACAGGTGTCTGGGAGGTTACAACTCACATGCAGTGTGCGCTGCCCTCACCACTCAGTGTGGTCTCTCCCTGCTCCCTCTCTGCCTTTACCCTCTCCTCCAGTGGTCCAAGAGTAGGATGCGCACAAAAGAAAGATGCCCAGGTACATTGGTCCAAAAATACAGTGACTATTGTTCTTGCCTTCCCTGGAGCTGTGTGCTGGGGAGCGGGGCATTCAACCATCCAAAGTAAATAGCAACTGACTGGGTGCAGCCAACAAAGGTAGTGACATGCCCAGTGAAAGAGAGTCAGTTCAACAATATTTGCTTCATTCTAGAAGAAGCATTTGAAGCTGAAATTCTCTATAACATTCTAAAGCTATGCTTTATTACATCATTTTTTAACCATTTTTAGAGCTTTGGTAGAATGATGGCAAAAATTGAGATAAAGTCAGAAATGAAAAGGGCCAAAGAGATGATCTGTCCATTCATCTCCCAGAGCTGGACCAGCTACTGGGAGGAGACTCTGTGGCCTTGCCTCTATTTGCACTGCTTCACAATTTCCTATAGGAAGTCTTTAGAGGTTTTAGCAGGCTTCACATTGCTGTTTGTTTAGGTTGAGGACTTTCCTATTATTACATTTTTTTATCTGTGAATTCTATGGGCAATTTAGACTTGTCGGTTTAAATGGACAACTTCACACTATTCATAAGAAACCCCAAGCGATACAATAATTCAATCTGGTCCACAGAGTAATAGCAATGAAGAAGAAACTGAACATTTCCCCAACTCCCTTGCAAATAGCTTAAAAAATAATAATGACATGTATTTTCTTAATCCTCATAGAGCAAATACAGCCAT
The DNA here is from genome assembly GCA_001685095.1 of Ellobius talpinus. Taxonomy (NCBI): domain Eukaryota; kingdom Metazoa; phylum Chordata; class Mammalia; order Rodentia; family Cricetidae; genus Ellobius; species Ellobius talpinus. The sequence continues at coordinate 13,102 of LOJH01042436.1, read as the reverse complement.
TTGCTAACTGAGCAGCTCAGCGAGAGACCCAAGGCAGAGTAAGGGGAGCCCCAGGCGTGGGTGCAACTCTCACAAGGTTTTGTGTCCTGGTGCTGTGGTGTTTGCTACCTTGGTGGTGACTAAGTCCCAGGACCTCTTAGAATCTCCGTTCCTCTGTCACGTATGCGGGAGGAGCAGGGGGCACAAGGTCGGAGATTCCTCTACTTACCAGTTAGAGTAATTAACAGACCTCTAGCGCTCAGACCTCATCCTCACGATAACCCGCCGTAGCATATTTCCTGATATGCCGTAACTGCTTCTTTTGGAGCTTCTCTGATTACAAATTTCTTTCTTTCTCCCAAGGGGAATAAAAAGGTAGTGATCCCTTTGCTGGATCTTTTCAGAGAGTGCCAACCAAAGCAGTTGGGAAGAGGACCATTTCTGCTCTAACGCGCTTTAAAAGGTCTATGTTGGAGCGCAAATCTAGGGCGACTCACACTAGGAAAGACTCCTGCCCAGCTCTTTGCTCAGCTGTTCCGAGCTGCAGGAGACATAGTACATGTCTGTCTGGCCTCCCAGTCGAACCTGTCCGTTCTGCTCTCTTACTCTGAAATCATCCACTGGGAGTTCTCGCACCCTTCTTCCTTCAAACATTTCTGCTCTTCTTTTGCCCTGTTCTTCCTTCTCTAGCTGATACCGCCGTGCCCTTGTCTCAGAAGAAGAAACGTGTGTGACCGGCAGCAGTCATCCATCACAGCCGTAGTCTGAGGCCCACTTGACCTAAGGAAATGGCTCTAATACCTAAATATACAATAAAAAGCACCAAAGAAAACCAGCAGGTAAAATGGGTGTGCCCATCTATGCAGAAAACTGGGATCAGAATTTCGGCAGATGAAGGCCAGGTCGAGTCTCAGGTTAAAAGGGGAAACAACTGATAACCAGTGTGCCGGACCGGGGTCCTGGTTCGTTCTTTCACTGTTGCTGAGTGGTCAATTTTAATCCTTCTCACCGCCTCTTTCCTCCTCACCCATGAATGGACTCTTTCCTCATCATCCAAGTGATCCCTTCCATCATCTCTCAAGCTGTGACTTTGTGTGTCTTTCCCCTCCCACTTCTCACACATGATTTTACTTCTGTTAAGTCCTAAAAGGGCTTTGGTTGTTGTTTCCAGGTTGAAAAACAACAACAACACTCAGTATCTTTATCGTCCTGGAGGACCCTTCAGGGCATGCAGGGCTTGACAATTTGTTTCGCAGTCACCTCTGTGAAAGTCTCTGTTCTCTTGACAGCCACAATTCCATGCTCTCTAGGAATTCATGATTTGAATCTCTAATGTCCTCCAAAGACTTAAATGGGTTAAAGCCTTAGGTGACAGCTGGTGAGTTTTTAGGAACTGCCTGGGTAACAGGGACTTTAACCTCATCAGCAGATTAACACACTGATAGATTCGTACTTTGATGATATTACAAAAAGATGGTATAGTGGCAGGAGGTCATCCCCGGCAGCATAGTTTGGATGTATATGCCCCCCCCCACTGTTTCCTGGCAGTTGCCAGGTGAGCAGCTTTCCTCTGAATGCCCTTTCATCCTGTGCTGGTCCAAGCTAAAGTGTCCACGGTTTGAATCCACGAACCTAGAATCACCCCACTTCTTTTAACTTGTTTATCTCAGGTATTTTGGCATAGCCTCAAAAGTGACTCATACACTTGGTTTTTTTTTTCAGGTCACTAGACACACACATACACACAGAACCTCTTTCTCCTCTCTGTTACACAGAGAAACCCTATCCCTCAAAACAAAACAAACAACAACAAAAACCAAATATCCAGTCTTTCATGATACTATCTCAAGCTCTCTGGCAAATTAGCTTTCCCATTCTTGGGGCACACAAACACTGTGAGTCGGGTATGGAATTTGGCACATTCTACCTTTCAATAGATGACTGCAAACCCCTCAGTGTCGAAGATGGGAACTTTTGTTGGTGGAGTGAGCATATAGATCAAGAGACTTAGCGATCTACCAGCCTTATTTGTTCCGTAGCATACACATTTTGGCTAGACAGAACGAGAAGGATTATTCAGTATGAAACATATGGCTGACACAGGCTTGTGAACACACATGGTGCTTTCATAACAAGGACTGCTTTTGATTGATTTCCCATTGTAGCTGCATATATGTTTCATATGTCACTTTGTTAGACTTTCCAACAAAGCTGAATTGTGAGAATCCATTTAATAGGTGTAGAAACTGATGGTTGTAAGACTGTGTGACTTACTCAAGGTGACTTGGCTCACCCAGGAATGAGTACAGTAGTCATAATGTTGCCAGACCTTGGGACACACACTGGGAATTGGTTGACTAGCAAGGAAAACCTTGGCTGGAGAAAGTTTCATGGGCAACAAAAAATTACCTTATCTTTGTGAACTGGCAATGCATACTTCATCCCTAAATAGGTTACCCAACATTCATGAGTCTCCAAGTCCAGTCTTTAGCACAAGAAACAAACAACAAATAAATAAAAAGGCTTTTCAAAAGGTTGGTATGGGGAGATGGCTTAGTATGTATGTGTTTGCCAGGAAAGTGTGAGGACTTAAGTTTTGATCCCTAAAACTCACATAAAATGTGGGTATGGAAATGTACAGCTGATATCCTCATCTTGGGTAAGAAGAGACAAGAGAATCTCTGGACCTCTCTTGTTAGCTAGTATGGATCAACTCAGTGAGAAACACTTTCTCAAAAATTAAGGCAGAGAACAATTAAGGAAGCTGATTGAAATCAAACTCTGGCTTCTAATGTGCACAGGCACACACCTACACATATACCTTCATGTACATGTACAGACACATGAATGAACACGCAGACTTGCACACAATCACTCAAGAAAATAAAACAATTAGGACCAAGTAAATAAACAAAGCCAATGAACTATCCTCTCTAAAGTTTTTGATTCTCACTGCCATGAAACCTCTCAGCTGCAAAGTCCACCTGGGCAGCAAGTGACAGACAGGTTTGTCTGTCCCAGTGGCAAAGACTGTCTTCTGGAGAGCCACCTTCTGGTCAATGAATACACAATTAGTAACATCTCTCTTTTTATTGTTAATGTATCATCATTAAGAGCTTCCATTTAAAACGACAAGGATCTGGGGTTTAGTCATATGCTCTTAGAAGCCTTGTGAAGTCCTTCAGAGACAGTTTCTATCCCATAAAGGGGTCATTTTCAGAAAGCAAGAGCCCACACCCTTTACACAACACCCATGCGCTTTTGGATATTAGATAGTGTGTTTTCCCTGAGCAACAATAAATACAAATTTGTAAGCAACTTCATGGAGAAAGCTGGCCTCAAATTCCCTGTGTAGTTGAGGGGGACCTGGATTTCTGATCCCCCTCCCTCTACTTCCCGAGTTCTGGAATCACAGTGGTTTTGTGTGATGCTGGGGGTGTGCTCCAGAACTTTGTGCATGTTTGGCAAACACTCTACCAATGATTAGAAGTTATACTGATTTCACAGAAGTCCTATGAAGTTGTGTTCTTCATTTTTAAGGAGAAACAAAATTGCATGTGCTTCTGTTGGCAGCAGTCCAATACTGGCAGTTGAAAAATGGAGTTAAATGGATTTTCAGTATGTTACTTGTTCTTCCATCAGAAAGAAATGGAAGGAATTGTCATTTCTGGTAATGTCCAAGATGATTCTGATAAGAAAAATGTTTTTCTCTTTAAATATGAATGATTATGAGCATTCTCAATTTCACTTCCTTTTAATCCCCATCCTATGACAGAAAATGATGAATAGATGTGGTGCTTCGGTGGCAATGGCCAGTTCAGGATTTGACTGGCAAGGATTTCAGATTTGAATCCTTATTAGACTTCTACTGGAATTACTCATAACAGCATTCTCTGAAGGTCTTTGTTTTACAGGCATAGATATTTGGAATATCTTTGTACCAGAGATTAAGCATGCAAAGTTTGGGATGAAGATTAGATAACTTGAGTTTGAATCACTGTTCTATTTTAGCCGAGTTGTGGAAAATCTTCATGCCTCAAACTCATTCTATGAAAACTAAAAAGCAACCCTACTTAGAGTTTTGTCATCCAATGACAAATGAGCTAATCGTGTAGAGAGCTTTGTCTAGCACCTGATACAGAGACCAGTAGTCAAAAGAGTTATTATTAAGTATAAGAGTTTTTGTTCAAGCAATCTGGCTGCTTTATATTGATTTTCAGTGTTTGCTTTCCTTTTTTTCTCTGCTTGCTCTCATTTATCCTAGAGGTGATATTTTTGAAAAACCCATTTGAACAGTTCTACAGTACCATTAGTGTCTTTGAAGCTGGGGAGAGATGGCTCAGCAATTAAGTGCTTGCCACTCAGTCATGAGTACCTGCAAGGGCATATGGCCATAATCTCAGCACTGGGGAGGTGGAGCCAGGAGACTCTCAGGAGCTCTCTCTTCAACCAGCCAAGTGAAATTGGTTACTCAAAATGAATGAAGAGATAAGTTGATTGTGGGGAGCCTAGTCCCATTGGATACGTCTGTAATACAACTTCTTCAATGCAATAACGGAAGCTCAGAGAAGATCAAGGAAGAAGAGATGGAAGGACTGTAAGAGCCAGAGGACCAGGAAGTCTGATGTGAGATTGTGTTTCCTAGAGATGACAGTGCTGCTATATTCATGATATCTCAACAATATGGCCACCTCAACAAGATCTGAACAATGACAACACCAACAGACGCGCTAGCATGGAATGGGGAATCTCATGGGGTCCCACTCCCAAAAAATAACACACAACTGTTGACTGCTGAGAGGGGGGACTTGATCCACTAGGGATGAGCCCCCTAACTGGTTGCCTCATACCAGTAGTCAACCCTGAAATCATATATACCCAAGTCACACTCAACAGACTCAACAAGTCATAGTTATATATTTTTGCATATATATAAGATTAATAAAGAAAAAGAGACCACCAATTTGAGGAGTAAGGGAGCATCGTGGGAAGGGTTTCAGGGAAGAAAAGAGTAGGGGAGTGATAAATTTTAATTAAAATAAAAATAATAAAAGATATAGTAAAAAATAAAGTGGCGTGTGACTGAACAAGTAACCCAACACTGACTTCTGAATTCTACATGTACACATATACCCACAAACTCATGAGAGAGGAGAGAGAGAGAGAGAGAGAAACACAGGTAGACACAAACAGAGATAGACAGATAGAGAGGCAGAAAGACAGACAAAGAAAGAGAGAGAGGGAGGGAGAAAGATGAGACAGAGACACACAGAGAGAGAGAAACACAGACAGACACAAACATAGAGAAACAGAAAGACAGACAGCCAGAGAAAGAGAGAGAGAGGGAGAAAGAGAGAGAGAGGGAGGGAGGGAGGAAGGGAAGGAGAGAATAGTTGAAGCTGACTAGGGAGTGCTTAGTAATGGATGGCATTCCTATTCTGAGCCAAAGATTCTTTCTCGTGCTCTCTCGTTCCCATCTTTCCCTGCATTCAGTCATTTGTCCCCGCCTCTGACTGTTTTTAGCAGGCAGTTCAAAAAGTCTATGTTTTCTAGGATCTATTTCATCTTTCAAAAAGCCTTTTATCGAGCTAGATATGGCAGCACATATCTGAAATCAGTAAGTAGAGGTAGGAGGATCAAGAGTTCATCTTCAACTACATAGTCAGTTTAAATCTAGACTGGGCTATGTGAGACTCTGCTTCAGATAGACAATACATACATACATAAATGTATATATATATATATATATATATATTTCATCAAATCTTATAAAAACATCCAGACCAAGAACAGTCCCAAACTCTTATTTTACTTTCCAACATGATGCCAAATGTGTGCATAGGTAGGGCAGCAAAGAAATATGTTTCTTCCTTCACATTTTATGTGTCTATCATAAATCTTTAGGGGATTTAAATGGAGAACATTTTAGAAGTTCAAGTTTTAGTTGAAGGGTCAGGTGGAATTCCACTGTAATGCTTTATTGATGCTGCTTATATGAATTAGCACAGTACCCACCAGGATTGACTAAACGGGGCAGTCTTTTCTGCTTCTCTTTATCATAGCTCTACCAGTGAGAAGGCCTTGGGTCTGATTAAGTCTATGAAACACAGATGACATCTAACGCTGATCCACTCCAAACAGCACCCCTAGGGCAGCAGAAGGCTGCGGTGTTAACTCACAAATCTAGTCAACTACTGTGACTCAGTGTGGAGCTTACTAGGCCAATACTTTTGAATATAAATTATAATCATTTCATGTTAAAAAGGAATTGATTTTCTATAACTAAAAGAAAAATAAAAAAGATGATTATTATATTTGCTTGAATTAGAGCAGCTACAGAAATATCTGATAGGTATAGAAAGAGTTGTGCTCTGCATTCTGAGTGCTACCTGGTCTGGGGGGATGATACAGTCAGTCCTGCGCTTGGAATCAAACTGACTTGAAAACAAGAGAAGAATGATCTAGCCGGATGCTGTGGCTTGGATCTTAGCACTCAGGAGGCACAGGCAGGAGGATCTCTGTTAGTTCAAGGCCAGTCTGGTCTACAAATTGAGTTTTAGGACAGCCAAGGTTGCATAGAGAAACCTTGTCTTGAAAAACCAAAGAGATGAGAAGAACAGAATGTGCATAGTGTCCTTGACATTTGAGGTTATCGGGATTACCAGGCAAACAAAATCAATATATTATTAGAATTTTATCCAAAAATGACTCTCCAATTGGAATTATCTTAGAGATTGGTGGCAGAAGACTCTCTCCATTGTTCACATACTCATCCTCCCTGCATCATTTGTTTCAAAAGACAAGAAGGAAAGACCCAAGACCAACTTGATATAATAAGGAAAATTGTGAATATGAACCCTGTTATAAAACACATCACTTATTCGCCTTTTGTTGTTTCTCAGTCTCAGAATAGAGTTCAGGGTGGGAATGACATTAAATCTACCACTCTTCACATTCACCATTATAATGAACCTTTAAAACTGGTTAGTATCTTCTTGAGGTGTTGGGGGTTTGCTTGGCAGAGAGAGAGAGAGAGAAAGAGAGAGAGGGAGGGANATTGAGTCAGCTTTTCTCCTTGTGTCCTGGAGCTACCAGCTTGGTCCTTTTGGGATATCAGGGCTTAAATCTCTAGATCATCTGGATATCGTGCGTGTGCTTGCTGAGCTACAAGCAGAAAGTAATGCCGAATGACCAGCAAGGATTCCTTGTAATGCTTCAGGATCTTAGGTACAGGTGACTGGAGCTTGAACTGCAACAGCATTGCAAACAAGCTGTGAAGCTTGGGCAAGCCATCACCTTTTCTAAGTCTCTTTTCTTCAAGGGCAAGAAATGGGGATATTAGGGTTGATCTGAACTTAAGTGAGCAGTGATGGCACATTCCCTCGGGGTGGCTGCTATCATGCCAAGTGCCTGTTGACCGATGCTCTGTGCTATTGATGTGTGTGCTATGGTGTGTATTTGGGAGGTCTTATGAGCAAGTGATTACGTAAAAATGAACAGTTCTGCTTGGGTCTTGCTCCTTGGTTCTCCCTGGAAATGTGTAGCTCGATAACTCCGGCTCAAAGGCAGGAGTGACATGTTCATAGCTAAGCCAAGCAGTGTGGCCTCTGTTTGGAGATAGGGGAGCAGGTAAGAAACTCAGGCTCCGAGCTCTCAGTGTGCTTTATCTTCAGTTTTCTGTCCATAACTGGGAGTGAGGACAGCTAGCCCACAGCTGGAAGAGCAGTGGGAAATAAATAAAAGGTATCGATGTGCTGTCTACATTGCAGCATCTGGATGGATTGAGAGGGTATCCGTGTTCCATCTGCACAGCATAGATTCTAAGGAGTCCTCACTGCCAAACTCTTAAAAATATTTTTAAAACATTTATTTAATCGTGTGTGTGTGTTTGTGTGTCTCTCTGTGTTCGTGTGCGTGTTGTGTGTCGGTGTGCTTGCATACACAGCTCAGAGAAGACATCGGATCCCTCGGAGCTGGAGTTAAATGGATTTAAAGGCAGCTCAGTTTGCTCACTCTTGCACAGGAAATCCTCTTAGCTGCCAAGCCATCTCTTCAGTCCCACAGCCAGCCTCTTGAAGAAAAATCTGAACCCCATCCATGTGCATATTGGCTCTTGGCCAATTGCCTTCTCATGTTCCTTGGGGCAATCTTTTTCTCTGAAAGAGTAGCCCGCCTCCACGCCACCACCTGCTCCGTGCTTTACTTTCAGTCCAGCTGCATTTGGGCTTTTAACCATTTTGTGGAAAATCATCCTCAGTTCTGCCCCTGAATCATCAAGACCCCAACTTGCAAATTCCAAAGCTCTTCCTCATTGAACTCACAGAGTTCACAACCTTTGACACAACAGCCAACCCCTACTGTCACAATGAAAGACACCCGTGAGCCGCATTGTCAGCCCCTTTGCTCACGTACCTTCCTTTAATTCACACAGAGCCTTCTGTGGCAGACATGACTATTTTTTCACAGGAGGAAATTGAGGCACAGAGAGGCCAGCTGACATAGTCAATGCCTTGGATGACATTGACTGAAGGAGTCTGGACCCTGCCCATACTAAGGCTCCTCAGGGAGTTTTGCCAATCGCTCAGCTTCTGTTTGTGGCCTTCCTTTTTGTATGAAAATGTCTAGTGCACTGTGACCCTACTTCATGTCATTGCTCCACTCTTGACTCACTATGTCCCAAAGCACCTTGGGAATACCCTAAAGTCCCTGGGCACTTTCTTTCAAATAATGCCTCGGTAGGGAAAGTCATTTTTAGCAAAGGAAGTTTGAACTTTTGCCTTGGCCTGATAAAAGCCTCAAGCGCTGAAGTAAGACCATCACGGGCCCTCTCCTGGCTCGGTTACCCCAACATCAGTACAGCACTGACCCTCTTAAGTCAAGGGTTTCCTTGGGGTTAATTGTTTGTGCTTTTGTTGTTGTTGTTGTTTTTTTAAATAGTAGCACAGGAGGTAAGAAAAATGGCCCAAAGAGACCAAAAGGTGCTTATTTTTCTTTAAAGTTGCATTGTAGACGTGTTTGGTGCTTTGAGTAATGAGGAAGGAAGCCTGTGTGGGGTGAAGAATGTAGAATGTAGAGTCCAGGGAAGGACTCAGAGACATTGATTTGGAGACAAGATCAACTTTTCATCAGTTTGTCATTTTATAAAATGCATTTTTCTACCTTTGATGCGAAAGTAGAGAGACAGACATTTATATATAAGCAAGTGATAAATTAGGTACTAAAAGGTGGAACATGCAGAGAAAGTTCAAAAACTATAGAGATCCCTCACAGGGCTAGCTCACAGGGCAAAGAAAGACTAGAGAAGAAAAATGAGATAAGGGGACAGTGTTGCTCAGGAGGACCCTGTGG
>LOJH01042435.1:336-14198 GCA_001685095.1 Ellobius talpinus | reverse complement strand
ATTCATGCATACAGGCAAAACACTTATGCACATAAATAAAAAATAATCACTAGAAAATAAGCATCACTTCAAGATACATGGCTCTTCAGGCTGGTGAGATGGTTCAGAGGGTAAAGGTGCTTGCTACCACAGTTGATGATGTTAATTCATTTCCTGGAACTCACTGGTAGATGGAAAGAGAAAACCGACTTTTATAGGTTGTCCCCTGACCTACACACATACATTCCTTGGCTCATGTGTACTCACATACATACACACAAAAAATACATTGTTTTTGTGGCTCTCATATGCAAATTGTCTGCCTTTTTCTGAAGCTCAACTTTATTTTCCACGAAAGGAGGAAGTTTCATGCCTGCATACAGATGAAGTGATCATTTGGGGTTTGGACCTGTGTTTTGGAAGGTGAAAAACATCAGCAAATTGACCATATTCATCTAGAATTCCTTTGGTCATTTGGAGGTTGACAGAAAGACACTGAGCTTTTCCTTGAGCCCTCCCCAGTTGTGTCCAGAAGGCTCCAGTTAGAACAGTAGGCTTCTTGGCTTTTTCCCTTGCCAGCACAGGCACCGGGGGACTCCATAGGTCAGACTTCCTCCTGTCTTCCTCCAGTCCTCAGGCTTAGAACATTTCAAAGTAGCAGCCACTGCAGGGATATATAATAGGTATTTAGTGTTTTCTGCTTTGTATGTGTTTGACCTTGGGAATCTCTGCTGACTTAGAGTAAGGAGGGATGGAGCTTTACAGATGGCTGGGAGTGAGAGTTGCTAGGTCCTTAATGGGCTTATTCTGCCAGGTCAGAGACAAAATGGAGTTTGGAGTTTCACAAAACCCCTCGAAGTTTCCAATACTAAGGTTGGTGGTCTAGCTTAGAGGTGGACAAACTTCTGGAAAGGGCCAAATAGTAAATATTTCAGTGTGGGGGCCACATAGACTCCTTCACAATCAACCAACTCCACTGTTATATTGGCTATGACCATAATCATTAAATTTTCATTTTTACCTGCTAGGTATCACAGAATATTATTCTTGGGATTTTTTTCAACTGTTGAAAAATGTAAGAATCAATCTGGGCCTGGTGGTACTGGTCTGTTTTCTCAGCTACTTGAGAGACTGAAGCAGGAGGATCAGGAATTCCAGGCCTTCTGGGGTTCCCCAGGGAGTACAGACCAGCCTAAGTGACCTTATCTCAAATATTTAGTAAAGGCCTTTTGCCTGAAAAAGGAAGATCTGTGTCTTTCTCTTGAAACTCTTCTCCCTGCTGATTTTAAATCTAGTGACAAATAGCAACAAGAGGGGCTAGAGAAGTTGCTAGGCAATTAGGGGTACTTGCTGTTTGCCTAGAGGGCCTGCATTTGCTTCCCAATCCCCACATCGGGCTGTTTACAAGTGCCTGTAACTCCAGCCCCAGGTATCTGATCCCTTCTTCTGACACCCATGGGCACCCACACACATGTGACACACACAGATAGACACAAACACACACTCCCACACAAACTAAATCTTTAAAAACCTGTAAAAAAAACTTTTACCAGATCCTTGCAACTTACATTTTATTGACATTCAAAAATGTGGGTTTATCTCTCTGTTCTGTTGTTCTTCCTCAACCTGCTTGGATAGCATCACTTTTTTACCCAGCTCTTGCATGGCAATTAAGATGTAATATAGTGACGTAAGGTCACATAATCAGAAGGGGTGGGCAGCCTGTGACTGACTAGACACTATCAATAAACGCAAGTGCCTCTATCTTCAGAGAGAGAGAGAGAGAGAGAGAGAGAGAGAGAGAGTCTGCTTTGCCCAAATGAAAGCAAACGCTAAGATGGAAGCAAATACATTTTTACTACCTGATGCAGGTGTGCTGCCTAACTTAGCAGCCTCAGCTCTCAGCCCACAGGAAAGGGACTGAGTTTCACATTTCTAATTAAGAAATTATGGGAAGAAAAAATGTGCAAGCAATTTTCGTCGCAGATTTAGAGAGAAACAGGAGCTCTCTGAGGACGTCTCCTCCACCATTTGACATGTGTATCCTCTTGCGTTTCCCACACCTTCCTCCCTCTCTCCATGTCTGTCTCCTGAGCCCCCTCCCTCCCTCACACTGATTTCTCTGCACTGCACAGGTCTGGGCAGAGACTGTTTTTAAAGCCTTCTGGATCCACAAAAATCAGCACTAACTCTAAAGCGAGGCTTCTGGAAGACACAAAGTGGGCAAATAATTCACGTGGATCAGGCTCCCCCAGCTCTGGTCAGCTCTGGGTACACAAATCTGACATGATTCCCTAAAACCAAGACAGACTTCTTCCCGCAAACAAGCTTTAAGAGTGGACGTAAAAGATGCCTTTTACGTTTTCTTCCTTTGGCTGCTGAGGAATGTGTAAGCTTTTCCAGTTTAAAAACATGTTGGAACAAAATGCATCACTTTTCTATTCTGTTCCAGCTACAGGGCACCCCAGAAGCACAATTTAATCCCATTGCTGGGAACTACAATTATTTTTTTGCTTCTCCCGGAGGCTTCTGAAAGACAACCGTAAATGGTGGTGTATTCTTTTCACCAAATGGAAGGCAAGTGAGTCACCAATGCCTGAAGACCGGACCTGGGAACTCCTAGAGAGAGAGAGAATTGGAAAGTCCCCCATAGAGGCTGGACCAGTCATTTTCATCCCACACGTTTCTTCAAGCAGACTCCTAATTTTAATTGGCCTTTGACTCCATTAAGCTCTTTTCCTAAAGCCCCCTCTCTCACTAGCCAATGGAAGGCCCTTTCTGCCTGCCTGAGGTCTGTGAGAGACTGTTCTCGTGGTGAGACCTGACAGATTGAAAGCCATCCTGGGAGGCTTGCTAGCTGGAAGCTTAGAAATAGACGTAAAAAGAATGATCTTGAGTGAGCGAAACACATTAATGTTAAACTTGACATTTGTTTAGGAGTCTCGTGGACTCCATTGAAAGCTATATTCTCTGCTCAGTATTACTGGGTCCTGGGCCTGAGGAAGTGGGATTAGGAGTTTCCCCCACACCCAACTCCCTTCATTTAGATACCCTAAGTCTCTGTAATTGTATTTATAGTGCCGAGTTGAGATTACTGGAGAGTAACCACAAACAGGTGAGGCTTTAAGAGTTTTCCTGCTTGTCTGAATGCTGATCTAAGGCAGGGCAAACTGTTTGGACTTCATTCAAGCACAAGCTAAAGTATCATTGTACACACTTGAAGGGAGTAGACAGAAAGAAAGGGTGGCTGCTCATGCCAAGGCTGCAGTGTTGCATTATGGGGGGAGGCAGAGAGCCCATGGCACACAGTCACAGACTGGAAAAAAAAGATGAGTTTTCTTTTTCTAGAGGCAGCAATTCTTAAGCTAGTTCTTGAGATTCCCAATCCCAGCACTCTCCCTTCCAGAGATACTTCGGGACACAGAGATCTAGGGACCTCTGGGACACAGAGACCTAGACTCTCCTGTCCTCAGAGTCTTCCATTAGAGACCAGGGCCTAGTGCTGATGTGATCTCCTTTGCCTCTACCATCCTCTCAACTAATTCTTCTGGATATGATGCTATTTGAAGTACCCACTAAATTATGTGTGTGTCTGCCTGACTGTGTCTGTCTGTCTTGAACAAATGCATGGTGTGTGTGTGTCTGTCTGTCTTGAACAAACGCATGATGTGTATGTGTATCTGTCTGTGTCTGTATCTGTCTGTGTCTGTCTGTCTATCTTGAACAAATGTGTGGTGTGTGTATGTGTCTGTCTGTCTTGAATGCACACATAGTGTGTGTGTCTGTGTGTCTATGTGTGTGTAGCCAGAGGAAAACTGTGGTGTGATTCCTCTGGTGCTATCCACCTTGTCTTTTGAGACAGAATCTCTCACCGGCCTAGATCTCACCAATTTGGCTGTGTTGGCTGGCTCCTTCCCTTCCCCTCTAGCACCATGCTTATATGTGGGTTCTGGGAGTCAAATTCAGGTACTCACTATTTCACAGAAACCATTGTACTGACTAGACTCTCTCCCTAGTCCCTTCATTGCACTCTTAAAGCTTAAAGAAAGCCTAGGTTCTTTCTCCTATGGTAGGGGAGACCTAACAAGGGATATTAAAAGAAGCAACAGGGGAAAGGGGAAGAGATGGGAAGTATGGTTAGATGTAAGAGGTGATTGGGAAAGTTCAGCTCGGCCTGCTGTGTGATTTGGCCTTGGATCCTCCCCACCAGAGATATCTGTAGCCTTATGAACTAGAGGGAACACATGGACCAGCTGCCTTGGTTACACAGGAGCTAAGACTGGAGCCTTAGATATTTTAATACAGAAAGAGAGAGGGTGCTACAGAAACAAAGCAAGGCAAATAGCCCCAAAGTGTTTTGGCTTTCTCTCCTACTCATTGTTAAATCTTTTGTCACTAATTTATTATGCTGTGTGTTTCTTCCTCTTTTGTAAATCATTTGGCATGGGTGTTAAAGCTGCATGTTTTTTCAAAAAAACAATATTTGATTTGTTTACTAACTGCTTTCTTTTAAATTTCCCATTTGCTTATCTTTAGTTGGCTTGTTCTATTTCTATATATTAGGGAGCTTTATTCTCTTTTAAAGGCAATTATTTAGTTTGTTACCATTCCCCATAGCTCTTCTCCCCTATGCAGCTCTAAGGCTTTCTCCTCTTCTAATCTCTTCTAATCTCTTCTAATCTCTTCTAATCTCTTTCTCCTCATATCTCTGGCACAATGTACTTCAGTCAATGGTCTCATTCTTCTGAACTCTATCCTTCCTCTTGGGGTTGGAACATGTACCTTCACTTACTGGTGCATTTCCCTTCTCAGCAAACCCCTTGGTGGAAGCCGGGTAGGCCTCTCATTGTCCTCTAGGGAGGAAGAGCAGATGGTAGAAAGGCACCCATATCGGGGGACATAAGTACGTCGTCCAGTTTCACAATGAGTAGCTACAGCTCTTGGCCCCATCCAGAGGGCCACCTGGCACTCCATCAGTATCACTGCAGGCACTCCTAGACCGGAGTATACTGAGGGTCTCGATTCAACTTTGCCAGCAAGAATAATCCCGCAAAAGTCTCTGGAGCTCCTGCTGAGACCCCCAGACTCCAAAATCATGAAGTCTTGGGAGGAGCATTTGTCACATGAAGGAGCAGAGCTTGCTGTCAACGTCAAGGGAAGGAGTTCCCAAATAGTTGAAGAACTGGCAGTTTCGTGGGAGCTAGCGCTAAAGCGGTACATTTTTAAAGCTGATAGTACTTCGCACAAGAATGCTCAGGTGAAATCATGGTTGCCGTCAATGGTGAGCAGGGACAGTATGTGTTTGGGAGGGATTTCTGGTGCCTTTTGAGTATACCTGCCAAGAAACTGTTTTCCTAGAATAGCATTCCTGGCTCTGCCCGTTTCATACATCCATTTTGGGCTCCCATGCTTCTACTTGAGCCTCAGAGAGGGGCTGAAACTTCCCTCTGGGAAGCCCTCCTTGGACCTCTCCCCTTGGAAACACACAATTACTCATCTAACTGCAAAGCCACAACATTGAACACTCATTCTCCGTCCCCAGAAAAAACGTTCTGCCTAAGCCCACAATTGGATTTCTCGTGGGAAGCTATATTTTCTCTGAGAAGTGAAAGATGTTCTGCCAGAGCTTCTCTCACCAAGTCTGTAAGAACAACAAAGCATTGTTTGTACCAGCAGCATTCAGACTTAGAACAATTATGTAAGGACCCGGCACCATTATAACATGGTCTCTCGTGTGACTTACATCACATCACTGTTTCCAGATCTCTTAATCATCCAGAAAGCTATTATATTCGGGGATTACCAAGTTAATTGAAGGGGAAATCTTGGAATTCAATAAAACCTTAACAGCCCCAAACTACCTGCTGCACCTTTTATGAGTTTTCAAGTTCTATAAATGGTTCTTTGTCGGGTGGCTTTGTTAATGGTCATGGTAGGAAAAGTTGAGGAGGGAAGAGATCACCTCATCTTCTGCAAGCAATCCAAATGTACTAAAAAGTGTGTGGGGTTTAACAGCCAGAAAATCTGCTTCCAAATTCCGTTCCCTACCTCATAAGTGCAATTTCAAAGGAAGGATGTTATTGAGCTGCCCAAGCAAAATATTTTAAAACTTTAAAAGATGCTTCTAAATCTTTCACTTCGTGTGCTAGGGAAGATAGGGAAGTAAATTGGAGCTATTGCCACATGGAACCAATCAAATTGATATGTCTTTTTGAAAGCAATATATTTTAGGTTCTAGCAAAACTAAAGCAAATTGTCAACAAAATGTCACATTTTAATTTCATTTAACTCTCTTGGTAATCCTGTAATATTCTGTATAAACTTACTAGGTAATAAAAGTGAGGTGTAAGTGTCAAGCTTGGTAAGGCACACCTGTAATCTCAACCCTCAGAAGGCTGAAGCAAAAGGAATTTGAGCCCAGGCTGGGCTACCTAGTGAGACCTTGTTCAAAAACAAATAAAAGTAGACAGCAAAAAAGGGGAGGAAAAGAGGGAGAGATGGGGATAGAGGGGGGAAGGGAAGACAGGAAGTCTGGGCATGGTAGTGATGCTTATAATCACACTTAGGAGGTAGAGGCAGAAGGATCAGAAGTTCATAATCATTTTCTGCTACATAGTGAGTTCAAGGCCAGTCTGGACCATACAGGACCCTGACAAAAAAAATAAAAGTAAGATGGAAACACAATTGAGGTTTGAACAGTACAAGGAACTCAGTCATGTGCACTCAGTGAATGGTGAAATGGAATACAGCTGGCTCTGCATACTACATAAAGCATTTAAACTAAGTCACGCTGGCAACGTATCTATTACAGGAGCACTATACATGGGTTGAATGCTTTCTGAAAAATGAAGTGACATGACTGCTAAAAATGCATGGTGGACTGGAGAGCTGGCTCAGTGGTTAAGTGTAGCGCACCACGCCCATCTGCGCTCTATGTGCTACCATACAGTTTGTGAACCGGGCAAGGGCTGGAGACTGAAACACACAAAGACTCACAGACAGAGATGCGGGTCATCCTTGATGCCAGAATCCTTGAAACAGGAATGCCCCCTTTATTGTGTACCAGAGCCCCTTATATAGGGATGCTTAACTGATAGCCACGCCCCAGCCAAACCCACCAGAAACNCTTGATGCCAGAATCCTTGAAACAGGAATGCCCCCTTTATTGTGTACCAGAGCCCCTTATATAGGGATGCTTAACTGATAGCCACGCCCCAGCCAAACCCACCAGAAACCACTCCCATGCCACTCCTGAGGGTCTCGTGCTCAGAGCAGCTGCAAGCCTTACAAGTTGTTTACCAGAAATTCAGGATCTGGAGGGTTCACAGCTCCCAACAGTTAAGAGCACTGGCTGCTCTTCCAGAGGCCTTGGTTCTATCCCCAGTACCCACACAGTGGCTCACAGCTGTCTATAACTTCAGTTCCAGGGACATCTGCTGCCTTCCTCTGGCTTCTGTGACACTGGTATGTACATGGTAGACAGCCTAATAGCCAGACAAACACTTATATGAATAAAAACAAACACATCTTTAAAAAAATGTATTAGCCACAAGTGACTTACTTTTTAAAGGTACAAGCCAATTTAAAGTAAAAGTTAAGACCTAGCTTAGGACCTATTATATTTTTATGCAAATGCAAGGGGCAAATATTCCTAAACACATAAGATAAACTACAGCTTCCAGCAAAATAACAGAAGATATGGGGAATGAAAACATAGTAAGTTACCAAAATCCAATAATCCAAACAAGTGTGATCTAATCTATAAGGCCACCTGACATTTAAAAACCAAAGTGACACACATACTAGAAGACTCAAATCAATTTTAAGTAGACATTTTGCTATTTGCGCTTGGAGAGTTCAAATAGGATATGAGTAAGGGGGTTGCCAGCTGCTGTAATAAAAAGAAATCACAAAACTTCAGTGGCTTAGCACATAATAAATTTTGCTCTAACTTCACAGTGTAATGTGAACATTCCTGGTTGGTGGGTAGCTTGCTTTCCTGTAATGGTTAAGAAACAGTGTTCCTTTCATTCTGTGTTCCCACAGTACCCACAGCCTCTCCTGCTGATGATCAGACGGTGAAAAGAAAAATGGAATTTCTTAAATTGTCTAGTCTAAGTGGAACTTGAATGGCATCAGCTCTCATTTCATGGCAGAGAAGATGTTCACACCTAGATTTGAAGACAGCTTGGAAATTTAGTCCCCGGTCCAGCAGCAACTTCCCAGGAATAGTTTGACACTATGCAAGAGGAAGCAGGGTACTTTTCGTGTGGCCAGAATGCCACACTGGCCACAGAGGAGCAGTATCAAGCAACGGCAATGATATATAAAACAAGGAAGTATTTGTGCCCTGGTTCAGCGCAAGGCTGAGGGGCAGATACCACCAAAGACATGCATTACCTGAGGTGACTTAAAGTTGAGATAGAGTCAAAGGAATAGTCAAGGTTGTGTGGAGAAGGAAGGACCCACTCATTTATTCCAAGAGGACTGGCTTGGGATGTGCATCTGTCAGTAGAGTGCTTGCCTAGCATGTTTCCATCCGCAGCACCACATAAACCAGATATACTTCTGTTTGCCTGTAATCTCATCACCAGAGTGATGGAGGCTGGACGAGCGGGGAATCAAGTACATCCTACATAGGGTGTTCAAGGCAACCCTGGCTACATGAGATCCTATCTCCAAACAAGAATTCCAAAGAGTCATTCAAAGGCATCAAAGAATAGTTACAGCAAGTTCAGTGGCTCAGAGTGGGGAAAATAAACAAACAACACTCACAAAGAGCAGAATGAGGTGTGAGGCTTGATTCAGATAAGCTCCCTGCTTGGTTTAGGAAGGCAATTATACTCCTGGGAGCTCCCAGGAGAGAGGCAGAGGCTGGAATGAAGCCTCGTGGGGCTAGACAGCATGACCACATTGAAAAAACTTCGGGTTCAGTCAATGCAAAGCACTTTAGTTTGTTATTGTTGTTATTAAGAAGGTTCACAAAAATGGGCAATGTACCAATAATGTAAAAGCATACTTGTAAAGACAGAGAAGTCTGTACAGCACATTCTCAGACCATAATGAAATAATGGTAGATATGCATACCAAGGACTGGAGTGCTGGAGCTTATTGAACTTGAAGCTTGTTGAACTTATGGAACTTGCCCATCATATCTGAAGTCCTGGATTCTACACACAGAACCACAAAACAAAAGGATATGTACATGTACAAGGGAAAAGGTGTAATTTTCAGTACTGCAAAATATACGTGTGCATACGCACATCTGCCTATCTACATATGTATCCAGAATGGAATCAATTAATAAATGTAGAATTTAAAAGTCACTCATAGGTTACTCTCAGATCAAGGAAGAAATAAAGAAAAAATTGAAATTATTTTATTAATTTTGGAACAGGGTCTCCTGGCTGGCCTCAAACTCATTATGTAAGTAAGGATGATCTTGCACTTTGATCCAAGTGCTGGGATTGCAGGTATGGATGACTATGCCTAGTTTATGAGTGAATATCAAATCCATGCCAAGCAAACACTGTAACAACTGAGCTATATTCAAGTCCTGATGGAATATTATAAAATTGAAATACAAATGTTGTATTGTATAATACGTGGAATGCTGTTCAGACTATTCTTGAAAGAGAACTCATGTCCATAAATGGTTACATTGATAAGTAGAGAGTGAATGGTAACAAACTAAATAACTGCCCTTAAAAGAGAATAAAGCTCCCTGATATATAGAAATAGAACAAGCCAACTGAAGATAAGCAAATGGGAAATTTAAAAGAAATCAGTTAGTAAACAAATCAAATATTGTTTTTTTTGAAAAAAAATGCAGCTTTAACACCCATGCCAAATGATTTACAAAAGAGGAAGAAACACACAACATAATAAATTAGTGACAAAAGATTTAACAATGAGTAAGAGAGAAAGCCAAAACACTTTGGGGCTATTTGCCTCGCTTTGTTTCTGTAGCACCCTCTCTCTTTCTGTATTAAAATATCTTTTAACCATATATTTATTTGTCTGTCTCCTTATATTAGTCATTCTTCCAGCCAGAAACAGATGGTACACTCAGAAAGGTTTATGGAAGGAGACTTGATAAAGGGACTATTTCCAATGGTAGGTCTCCAGAGTTGAGGGGACCAACACAGGCTGCGGGCATGAGAGCATCAAGGCCA
Source organism: Ellobius talpinus (assembly GCA_001685095.1). Classification (NCBI taxonomy): domain Eukaryota; kingdom Metazoa; phylum Chordata; class Mammalia; order Rodentia; family Cricetidae; genus Ellobius; species Ellobius talpinus. The sequence continues at coordinate 4,044 of LOJH01042435.1, read as the reverse complement.
TTCTGCCTGAACCTAAAGGGGCAAAGAGTAGGAATGAGTCAGAGTAAGTTGGCCAGAACTGAACCCTAGAATAAAGGGCTTGCTGATCAGAGCTCAGGGAATAGGTAGATGTGTGAAGTCCCCACTAAATATTTAGCCTGGAAGCCAGAAGGTGGAGAAGAAGCATATCAAACTCTTGCATCTCAAACGCTAGCAGCCTATGATTCTTTCCATCCAGCTCACCAAACATATAGCTTATTGTTCTTCAAAGTCAAGTTTTATAAAATACTGAATAATAAAAGAGAGAACAAGTTATGAAAAACAGCATGAAAACTGTGAACCAGGAGTAATTTTTAAAACTCAATTCTAAATAGACTTAATCCGAAAGGCACATGGAAGAGCTGACTCAAATTTTGCTCTAAAAAGCTATTTTGAAATTATAGGCTCACTTAAAGACCTAACACTTGGAATCTGAGGGCATAACATCTCTATATTCTTGAAAAAGCAATACTTCATAGTTCTCCCTTACAAATGGTTCTCTAAACATACAGAGACAATGAGGGCTAAGGTAAAACCAATAGGAAAGGTAACCAAGGTCTTCAGAAACTGGATTTGCTGTCTGTGTTCCTCATTCCAAAGGAAGGGATGACATCGGCCTATGACAAGCACTTCCTAGGCGCTTTTTGCAGTCAGACGGCATTTGATACCCCAAATCTCTGGGCTCTTCTTGTTGTCGATAGTTGGCCTTGCAATGGTGGTGAAATAGGCACAATTAATCTGCAGATGGGGAAGGGATTCTCTCAATACCGGCAGGGCAATTTCTGGCACAATTCCATAAACTTGTAGTGTTTTTAGTGTGGCGATTTCTCCAAGTTCAAGTAGACTCTGGGGCGTTATATCGTAGCACCGACTGAGCGAGAGGTGTTGAAGGTAGTTGAGCTGAAAAAATTCTGGAAAGCAGTCTTGATTTATCATGATACTGTCACTTAAATCAAGGCGGATAAGGTTGGGGCACCGTCTAATTAAGGTACGAAGATCTGTTTTCTGGAGGTTGGTTCGGTAGCCACTGAAGTTGAGCTGGGTGATGGTCGCTGATAAATGTGCCACAGCCGCTTTCACATGCTGTTTAGTAAACTCAAAGCACCAGGAGAGATTCAGTTCATCCAGTATGCAACAGCTGCTTAGCAGATTCACCACGGCAGACTCAGAAAATCCAGAGCACCCACAAAGGTTTAGTCGCACCAAGTTTTCATTCTGGGCAAGAGCGTTGACAATGGGATCCGAAAGCTGCAGGCCTTCCAGGCTTAGATTCTGTAACTTGGAGCACTCAGACAGAATTCCATGGAGGCTTGACACATTTATAACTGAATTTGACAGGTCCATGTGCTTTACAGGAAAAGACCTGTGCCTTTCACCCAGTGGTTGTTCCATAACCGATCTTGGGCAGCAGAAGGCAATCACCCCTCGAGAAAGCAAACGGACAATCACATCTGGATGCAGATTTACACCTCCAAGGTCAAGGGTTTGCCAGAGAGACCCATCTTGTGAGAGGCGGTACCACCTTTTACAGACTCCGGAGACACTGGCTAGCCCAGGGAGGCACAGGTAGGAAAAGATTTGAAGGAGCGCCTCATCTGGAAGGGAGTCCCAGGGAATACCTGGAAAGTTCTCTTGATTCAGTTTAGGCTTACGGATGATCACAAAGGCTTTGTCGCTGCCTTTGCTCTTTAGCCATTTCCTTGAAGGGCTCTTAGGGTGGCTGAGGTTTGAAAGTGGTTCATGTGCAATGTTCTCACAGCCCTTCTCGAAGGCAGAGACACTCATCATGTCTGAGAGCAGTTCAGAAGTCTTACCGGAATCCCGTCTCCACGTGAAGTTGGTGGTGGTGATTTCGCTACTCTGGTCCGGAATCTCCTGAAGTTATTTCCTGTACACTGTGTGCACGGATTCAGGGGTTTTGAAAGCACGCCTTAATTGAAGACCAGCCTGTCTCCCAGACTCCTACTACAAGGCGCGCGGCACTACCCGCGAACAGCAATGGTCTCGCACTGCCTCAGCACCACTGTGCACACCGAGTTCTCTCCCCNACGTGCTCCAGCAGCCGCCTCACGATGCCCCATCGCCTTCCGGGAGTTGTAGTTCTGTGTCTGACTCGTAGTTCTTCCTTCCTCATTTTAATGATTTAAAATTGTATGTGTCTATGTTGGTTTGTGTTTATGGGTGCAGGTACCTGTGAAGCCCAGAAGAGGGCGTTGGGTTCCCTGGCGCAGTTGTGAGTCACTTAACACAGAGCCTGGGAACAGAACTGTCCTAAAACTCAGATCTCCTGCAAGAACAGCAAGCACACTTACCCTCTCAGCCATTGCTTCAGCCCCCTCTTTTGTTTATGTTTAGACAGGGTCTCAATTAGTATTTATGTTTAGACAGGGTCTCAGTTTTCTAGGCTATTTCTTTTTTTTCTAGGCTATTTTTGAATTCACAATTCCCTGACCTCTGCTTCTTGAGAGCTAGAATTACAGGTATGTGCTGCCCACACCTGCCTTGTCTTTTTTCCCCCATTGTTTGGATCATACAGCTATGAAGACAGAAACATTGACACCGTTGTCTTGCTGTTAGGATTCCCTTTTTACCAATAGTGCTGTCTCAAGTCTGTGATAAACAATACAGAGGTTCCATTTCTCTTCAGTGTTAGTCTTCTTCCAACACGTAGGTTAAACCATTATTCTTAAGATGTAGTGACCAGAGGTCACTTGAAGAGTCCTCCAGTCTTGGTATTTTATTTTTACTATCTGTAGAACGTTGGGTGAGTTACTTCATTATTCGATGGCTTGAAATATTTTTTCATTTGTAAAAGGAAACAGTGACAGAACCTCCTTCACAGGGTTGTTTTGAGAATTATCTGAGCTATTACACGCATTCATTTGACATATAAATAGCTTAATAAATAGCAAACTCTATAACTAATGCACACAAGACAAACCTTATAACCAATGCTAAGCAATAGGTTATCTGTTTACTCACAAGGTACCTGAAGACTGGGCTGTGTGTGACTTAGTTCTTGTCTTCCTGGTCCTTAACATACGTCTTAGACATAGTAGTTACTTAAGAAACATAAGTGGAATGAATTGAAGAAATGCATAATAATTTTTGGGAACTATTGGGAAATCTGAGAGCTAGTCTCTGTCCTTCAGAAGCTTAGGGACATATTCAAATGCGTGACTCCATAAACACTATCACCAGCTGCTTGTGGGGGTAGGGGCAGATACTCACAGGCAAATGGAAGCAGGTGTGGGAAAAGATACTCAACAAACAAAAGGAAAACCCAGTTTTCTTGCTAGCTGCATAGTCCATGGCATATCAGTTATTCCCCCTCCTTTTGACTGTCCCTGAAATACATTTATATTAAGCAGTGGCCAGAGGAACAGAATGAATTATTGTACAGCAATTTCTTCCAAATTGAACTATTCTACCCTGGAAGGAGAGCCTTAGACTCAAGTAAACAAAACTTACAAGCCTCAGGAAATAAACAACTCACAACATTCTGGAAATCCCTCAAACTTACAAGATTTCCAAGGCCCTTTGGAAATTATACAAGTAGTAACCGCTTCTATGGAAATTACCAGCCAAACTACATGCCTGGGATTTTTGCAGGGAGCTTTATCATGATGCAGCTGTCTATTGAGTCTTCCACATTCCTGTAGGTAACCCTAATAAACTCATTGATTTCTC
>LOJH01042434.1:7529-20730 GCA_001685095.1 Ellobius talpinus | reverse complement strand
TTCAGTATTTGAGAATTGCCTTGATTTATGACTTCTTTTTTCCCTCTGTAGAAACGTCATGAAACTATTACATTGGAATATGGTTTGGGAGATAGACTAAATCCATGTTCTTTGATCGTGGTCACTCACAGTTACTCTGTTATTTCCTTCAAGGTGAGAACTTTATCTTCTATCAACAATCCCAATATAAAAGATTGATTTGGGGCTGGGCAATGGTGCCTCACACCTTTAATCCCAGCACTCGAGAGGCAGAGGCGAGCAGATCTCTCTGAGTTCGAGGCCAGCCTTGTCTACAGAATGAGTTCCAGGACAGCTAAGGCTGTTACACAGAGAAACCCTGTTTCAAGGGAGAAAAGGGGATTGATTTTGGATCCTTTGCTTAATATCAGGCAACTTCTAAGACGGTTTGACTCCACATAGCTGTCCAGGACCACCATAATTTTACAGCAATAGTTCAGCCTTTTGTAGTTGCTTTGTTAATTATATCTGTTCTTGAGTCAAGTCTTGAGACAATCTTGTTCTTTTATAGATTGCAATGTGATACCATCAAAAAATCTGATGAATAAGTAAGCAAACAAAAAATGATTTAATAAATAAAAAATAAACCAGATCCACTAATTGCCTTAGAGTCAGCTAAGTAGCAGTTTAAATAAATATTATTTTTTGTTTTATGTTCATTTTTTTCCTCTTTTATTTCTAATTACAACCTTCCCACTTTCTCTCCACCTTCAAACCTCTACCTTGACCTCACATTCCCTCTCAAATTCATGGCCTCTGGGTCTTTCATTGTTACTATTATATTGTATCTAAAAATTAATATATGAGCACAGCCTGCAGGATTCCTTTAATGTTATTCCTATATGTATATGTTGCTTATATATACAGTTACTGTTACATTTCATACAAAAACAAATATATAAATAAGGTCTGCTGGGTCCCTTTAGTGTTGCATACGTGTGTGTGTGTGTGTGTGTGTGTGTGGTGCGTTTAGCATTGATCCTTTAATATTGGATAAGCAATTAGAGAGATCATCCCTAGAAAAGACTAATTTAGCCTCTCTCAGTAGTCATTGCTTATCTTCATCTAGGATTAGGGCCCCTTGAGATTTGCATCCTCATTGTTAGCAGGTCTGTTGGTTTACCTTTGTTCAATACCTGTTGGGGCAGCCATATTTTGGGTGTACTAAGAGTGTGCCTTCCCTGTCACTTCTAGGTTATACTCTCTTGCATCAGATAATCCACTTCTGTGGCTCTTGCATTTTTTTCCGTCCTCATTTCTGCAATGTTCCCTGAGCCTTAGGTGTAGGAACAGTGTTGTAGATGTATCAATTGGGGATGGACATCTATGGTTAATTGTTCTCTTCATTTTAAACAACTTTTCTATAATGATCTCTGACTACTGTGAAAAAGGAAGCTTCTTTGATGAGGGGTGAGAACTACACTTACACATGTGTAAGAGGAAAAGCATTTAAAATGCAGCGAGGAGTTATATATACTAGCTTAGGAAAATGTCAGTACTAACTTCTCCTCTAAGATCCATGTCCTCACAAGCTATAGATAGTTGGCAAGGTTTCCAGTACCAGCATACTTTTCCTTCTGCTGAGTGGTGTCTAAACCCAAGGAGAGAGCTGTTTGCTACCACCAAGACATAAGAGCCACTAATGGACCTTTAGGGATAGCTTGCCATGACAGCCTTTGTATCCATAAGCATCACAGTTGGGTGGAACCACTGATGTATTTTTCTCCCTTGGCAGGTTGTACAGTTCTTCCCAGTACTATGAAAGCTAGTCTTCAGGGCGGAGGTTTTGGGGTTTAACAAAACACAATCTGTTTGGACTCCAAGTGTGTGTTTTAAACATGGTTTTAATCCTCAGTACCACACAAATTAACCATTATGGCCCATGCTTATAATCTCATTGCTCAGAAGTCGAGGTAAGAACATCAGAAACTCAGTGCAGTCTTCAACTACACAACAAGTTTGAGGCCAAAATGGATGGATGAGTGTGTGTGTGTGTGTGTGTGTGTTGAGAGAGAGAGAGATTTATTCATCTGATTCACCTGTGTACCACAAGTGTTCCAATCAATACCCATCACACATAGGCACTCACAAACATTTGTTGAATGAAGGAATGATAGCTAATGAGTATTGTCTTAGATTGAGACTCTCAGCTCAACTCTTAGATCAACAAATTTAAAAAATATTAAGTCAAAGCAGATGGAGATAAGAGACACAATGCTAAGTGAAATAGAATTTCTCCTGGCAACCGTATTTTGTCATGTGTCTTATTATCTGCATAACATGAAACTTCAGAACAAAGTGGCCAGCTTAAATAATCTATGGCAGCAGCCTAGAATTTGGAATAAGTGTCAGAAGATAAAGGTTCTTTTTATTCTATTGAATAAACAGCAATTCTTAGAATTGACTTAAAGTTAATCATTTATTGAACATCAATGTGATATATGTATAGCTACTTAATATCAGAATTTAATAGACCTAACTAGAAGACTCAGAAATGGGTTATTTGAACCAATGTCATCTGCTAGCTCAGAGTTCTCAGACCAGTTTTGGTAAAAGTATTCCATGCTATGCATCTTATCTCGCTGTATTTTACTCTTCCATAACATATATATATTATGTATATATATAATATATATATATGTACACAAAGGAACACAATTTGGAAAATAGGGCCATTAGGTACAAGTAGCTTACATGAGATTTGATGCTAGAGATGAGGGCTGGAAAGATTAAAAAGCTAAGGTCCCAGCCATCCTGCAGTTGACAGTTGACTAACTTGCTGCTGTTTGTGGAAACACACCTGTTTCTTTGTGGTTCTTACAATTTTTTTAATGTTCTTATCTCTGGTACATACTCCCTCCTTTGGTTATGCAACTGAACTTCAAGGATCAGCTCACTCAAATATCAAATACTGAACAAAAAATTTTGGAGAACTAGAAAGTGAAATAACCCAATCTGAATTTATGTATAGATATCCTCCAATCTGAATCTACATATAAATTTCCCCTGATACTCCCAGCTATTTGTTATGAGTGCATAGTAGGCATATAAAATTTGAAACAAAGATACAGCATAAAATATTTAATACAGACAGCCTTCCTAGGTAGAATTTTCTTTGAAAGCCTCAGGTAGAAAGTATTCTTTAGCAAGGTTCTAAAGAACATTGAAAATTTGAATGGACAGAGGTCAATCAAAGTCCTTTTCAGATAGGGAGATGATGATACATCTTCAGAATAGAAAGAAGATAATTTTGAACAAATCCTAGTAGGGAGGTCGATACTGATAGCAAGATAAAAAGCGAAGGTGGGTTTACAAACTAGGTCTTGATGCAAGAAGCCCAGTGGCAAATGAGTTGATATTCTAAGCTACATTAGATTATTTTTAATTAATTTCAAGAATTTCATACATATACATATTGGAGTATGATCATTTCTACCCCCATTTGCCCATTCAGCTCCCCCCTATACACCTCAACATGACCCCTCCCAATTTCATGTATTTCTTCCTTTTGATAACTCAGTAAATCCAGTTAGTGCTGCCCATGTGTGCAGGGCCACCAGTGAGAACAGCATAATGAAAAAGGGCTTGTTTCTCCTCACTCCTGGCTCCTCACTTTTCCCCTCCATCTCAATCATACTGTATCTATGATTCAAAACAAACCCAGACAGAGAATTTGCAGGAATCATTGTGAAGATAAAAATTTCCAATGCAACCAATAGAAATCTGAATTGACTTATATGAATAAAAGTCAAAACTAGTGTAAAAGAAAAATAAATATAAGAACTGGCACCAAATAAGCATAGAGAAAGTCACTAATGAAAAAGTTTTTCTTCAGGCAATAAAACTTAGCCAATCCAATACTTATGTGGTGGAAAGTCTCAACCTCCATCCACTTTTCCAGGATTATAGGGTAGTTTTAATTATGAAGGCTCCAGAGACTTTCCTCATATAAGGAAAATACTACTTAAAGACACGGGGTATCAAATTCCACCTTATATACCATAATATGTAGAAGTTGTTTTCATGGGTTTTGTCATGAGGAAAATCCTTCCAAGTAAATTACGTTCCAGTTTAGAATATTTTTCTATACATTGGGGACCAATTTGGTAACCTTCACACTTTGGGGGGTTGAACCAAGGCCACGTCCATCTTTCAGCTGTCACGTTTGTACTCCCTCTTCTACACTCCAGCATTGTATGTAGAATTGGTTCTACTACCCCTTCCCTCCCCCAAACTACAACCATAAGTGCATTTGTCTTATGTGAGTGACCAAGTTCAAGTGTGAAAATCATTAAATGATTGACAAAATTAATGACAGTGAAGTAGAAATGCCTTAGTGTACTTAGACAAAAATATTCATCTGCATTGTGCTTTTTTTAACTTTAAAGTAATTTGTGAAGGTAAAACAGTTCCTTAGTAAGTACCAATATTACATAATAACTATATTCGCCCAATCCACCAGTCATAGAATTCTTTGTTTTATGCATTGATTTATTGGACAGTCTCGTAAATTAAATATCACACACCTTGGTATGAGTTATAAAAGGTCCGTCAAACAACATTGAGAAAGAACTATTCTATAGAAAGTATTATTGTTTCATAAATGATTAAAGTGTTAAAATCTACTTAAGGCTGCATGAGAGTTCACAGCATCTTATATACATATAAATGCTAGTAATAAAAATATGAGGACACCTTCATTTAACTTAGTTTTATATTACTTATTATATCTTAGAGAACTGCACCTTACTTCCCATGACACACTGCAATAGTCTTAAGATTATCATACTGCCAGGATGTACAGCAGGTTATACCTTTCATGATGTTCATGACACTCTGATATCTACCCTCTGATGAACTTACCAATGGACCATAGCTCAAAACAGATTTCCAGAGACATTTCTAGGAGTTAAATGGTCATACTGACTTGCAATGCTTTACTTCCAATGCATTCATGTATAGCTGCCTACTTATGAAATTGTTCACCTCAAAATCACTAGTTATAGTTCAGGAATCCAGGGCAGCTGCCCTTGATCTTCCACATGAAAGTGGACTTACCTTCTACGCTCATGACGTGGCAACACAGGCTTGTGAGCTGCCGCACCTTTTGTATTTTTGTGACATCTCACTTTTTACAACTTTGAAAAATAACATACAAAATGTTAAGTACCATATCAACTTAAAAGTACCCTATGAGCTTAAAAGCACTGTCTAGACTTCATAGAAATATACATATAAATCCTCTAATTTACGTGTTCTCAAAGAAGCACAGAGAAAACCATTACTTTAGGAATCGCAGTCAAAGGCATTTGAGCTAACACGATGGTGAAAGCTATGACAGTATTTTTCTGTTGCTCAAAAAGCAATATTGGCAAAAGAGACAAAAGCCCAATTTGTCGTGTTTAAGAAATTCTTAATGAGTTTTAAAATAAGGTGACACCGTTTTGTTTTTCTGATTTTTATAGGATAGAGTTTATAAGATTTTCCAACTGCTAAGAGAAGGTTAGTTGAGTAATGAGGATGGGGGGAGTTAAACTTGCTGACTAGGTCAACTTGAGAGAGGGACAGCAGAAAACTATTCTAAAAGTGGAAACAGATCTTGCTTCCTGGCTCTAAAAATTTGCAAGAAGGCTGGATGTAGACTGAGCAGGTCTCCCTTTGTCCCCACGGGCTTCAGGTATGCAACTGCTCAAGTCAAGTCCAAACCCACGAGTTCATCTTAGATTCTGTCTCTCATCCTCTACACTTAATAAATCATCACATTCTGAAACCCTTGAATCTCTGACTCCTTTTCCAGATCTTCAAAGAATGCTCTCCTTCCTACTGCCTCTCACCCTTTATTTCATTACGACATTCTAGCTCTAAAGTAATACTTTTAAAGTTATTTTTTTAAAATTTTAAGTAGATTGTACTTAACATTTCTTTGAAGTCCATAGTCTATAGAGTAGCAAAGCTGGGCATGGTACCAGGCATATGTCTACAATCCCAGCCCTAGGGAGGTGGAGGCAGGCGAATAGGAGCTGAAGGCCAGTTTTGGCTACATAGTAAGTTCAAGGTCAGCCTGGGATACATGTAAATCGTCTCCAAAAATGAATTTTAAGAAAACTTCTACAGAAGAGCACAAAACCTATATGGTTTGCCAGGATACCCTAGGGAAAGCTTCTCCGTTGGTGCATTCACTAAGCATGTTTTTAGAGTAGTTTTCTAAGTCACCAGGCTTTTTTTGTTATGCCCAGAACTTCTTTTGTCTTTCCTTTCCTTTTGCCTAACAAGCCTTTGTTAGGCAATATGCTGACTGTCCTTCTACTTGAAACTTCCAGATCCCATCTCTTTTTAGACTTCTGTCATCACCCATGGAATATTTCCCATTGCCTAGTAGGCTGGGGGCAGTCAAGGGAAGTTCTCCAAGGGCTGGTGATCCACACCTTTTGTCTCCATCGGTATTTGGAAGCAGAACTAAAAAGAGCCCTCAAATGTAGCAGGACTCAGGCAGTGGATCCTTAGCCCTACAGATACAGCTTCTGTGTAAGCCTTAGGAAGTCAGAACTCCTCAGGTTTGGCCTATGCCTGGCGTGGAAAGTTCCAAGCTGGCTAGGCATTAGGACCCCTTAACCCCTCCACAGCCAACCAGTGTCACTGCTCTTACGTTGGTAGTCTGAAAGCTCTCCGTGGAATTCTGGAGAGCAGGGCCTGCAGGTCCCCTTTTCTGTTTCCATCTAGCTTTCTTAAGTTCTTCATTCTCAACTCTGCCCACCCTTCATTTCTTCTTCCACTGCCCTTCTGCCCTGGGCTGCTCCAGAACTCCCAGGCCCTGCTTATTCTGTTGTCAAGAGGATGGCTGTCTTCCCACCTTTGCATTTCAGCTGTGTCTTTCCTGTTGTTCCTGTTACCTGCTCAGTCGGCACTCCACAAGGAAAACAAAGACTGAGGGAGAGAACCCTCTTGCTAAGGACAAGTGCTGCAACCCTGGAGAAGGAAGCGGAAGAATCTCCTGCGAGTCATCAGATTGAGCCTGGGCATCTTGAACACACAGCCAGAAAGAGGATGCCTGGCTAAATGACATCCTTGCCTGTTTGGTACCAACAGAAACCCTAGGCTAAATCACCAGGAAAAGTTCTTCTCTTTTCGGAACAAGGAAATGACTGAAGAGTCACCTAGAGTTCACTGGAAACCTCTTAAAAACTGTTTCAAACCACCTACCTGAGGCTGTATAATGGCAATCAACGGCCATTATTGCGTAGTTTTCTCGAGGTACCCATGGGGATGCAGTAAGGCTGATGGGTCAGCCCATAAGGGATGTTTCACTGGCTATTTGGATGACAGTCCTTTCCCTGAAGGCAGCTGGGACAATAAGGGAGAATCTAGCATCTGATAATTAGGGAGTCAAAATGTCCTGTCCTCCAACTCTTTCTTTACAAAAAAAGTAAACCCCAGAAGGAATGTTGACAATAAGGCCTTAAAGAACTTATTACCTCCAACAGTGATTTTAGCAGAATTAACAGTCCTTTCACTGGCTTTTCATCTGTATATTCCGCTAGAAGAGAATCTCTCTATCTGTCCCATCAAATGTTCTTCAGCCCCCAGGGTGTTTAAACAAGAATCACTTTTCATCAGTGTTGTATGTGGATGCAGGGACTGCAGCTCTTGTTGTCATTGGGGTTCTGGAAATGCATCCTCTCTCAAGTCCAGTTGTCTGGAGGCTGGGCCCAAGGACCTGAACTCAGCACATGGGATGCATTGACAGAGTGTCCCTAGGAAATACCTGTAGGGCAGCAAGAGCATTAAGACGTAGCTGACAGAGAAGCTAGGCAGGCTCTGGTTTTAGTTGGGCTTAGTTCCAGTGAGAACTCTAGCACATTCTGCAGCATGCAGAATTTTGTCTCTTTGGGCCAGGAAGCTCAAGCTTTTGGAACTTCATGCTACTGAACTTATTGTCCTTTGCCAAAGGATGGAGGGTAGTATGTCAGGAAGCACAGTTCAAATCCAGGTGCAGCAGCTAAGTCACCCAGGAAAGGTTTTGTCAGCAAAAAGCAATCCTCTGTGAAATGAAGCACCTGAGCTTTGAGAAGTCCACACTCAACTGCAGCAGCTTCTCCAGAGCAGTCTGTGTGGAACTTCACCACCTTTTGCTATAAACTTCAGTACAATCTCTTTCAGGAATATAATATCTGAGGGGTGGAATGCTTTATTGTTTGTTTTTGTTTTGTCCTATCTGATTGTTCTTAATTTGGTAAATTGCTAGTCCTAGACCTTGAACTACTTTTTTTTTAACTCAATAGATTTACCTGCTCTCTATTATCTACTTGAAAGGTAAGTAATAGCTACCTGTGCAGAACCTCACCAGCGACTTAAACACACTAGAGAGAGGATACACAGAAGTGAGCCAGAGGGTTTGCCAAGGGATGTTTCTAAGCAGCTCACACAAAAAAGTCCTATGGAAACCTTCTTCAATGTATTCACTACTCTTATGTTTGAGCGAGACCCCAAGTCCCCAGAATACACCAAGAATATTTCCTTAAGCTGCTTAGTCTTTTAAATATCCATAGATCTCTTTTGTTGTCATTGAACAATGCCACATTCTATCTGAGTTTCAGAGTCCATTCATGTCATCCCATAATTGAAGCAGACAAATGATTATTTACCTAATAAGAAAAATGCCTGAAAATCTACATAGCGCTGTGAAGTCTATGGAATATTAAGTTTGTTATGGCTTTGTAATAATTCCTGGAAACTTGGAAACAAACGATACATCATCATTCAAGGCATTTATCTCATGAGAGGCATTTTCAAGACTTGCCTCTGCAGACCACAGAAACATCATTTTGAATAGACCTCCATTAATATTTGTGCAACATTTAGACATGACTGCTCACCTACAATCACACAAACAAAACAAACAGAAATTATCTTTCAGCTATAGTTTCATATCCTGTCATAATTAGCGCATGAGTGCAAACGTTTTCTAAAATTTCCCAACATTTCACAAAACAATACAAAGTATCAGAAAACACTGGGGATAAAACTAAGTCCCCAAAGCTAATTATGCTTCTAGATTACAAATAAACAGTCATTAAAAAAACAAGAGAGAAAGTGCCCACTACCATGTATGCAAATTTTAATCAACAGAAACACAAAGGCCCGGGCAGCACTGAGAAGCCACTGACCTTTTGGAATTTAATTTTACTCATCTCTGTTTGTTGTGCTGGATTGTGACCACAGCTCCCTATGAAGATCACCACACATGAAATGAAAGAGAAATCTCCTTGCTGAAAGCTCATTTGAAGCAGTGTTTGTAAAAGTACAATGGCATCATGTGGCACATTAGTAATGGGTAGGGCAAGGTACAAGAGAAATGTCAATGACAGTCATGTGTAACAGAGAGCCGGGAAGAGAGCATATTAATTCTGGGAAATCTGGCCCAGCTCCAAGGCTTTTTACAATCCCCAGAATTTTAAGAAGTTCTCAAAATTGAATCACACATTGAAAATGGAAAGAAAAAAAACCAAGTAACTGCATCCAACTCAGGTATGAAACTGAAGATAAGAAAATGTAGGCAGCCTTTGGCTGCGTGCTTCGAGCAGATAAAAATGGAAAATGGCCAAAACCTATGACTGCGGGAAAGTCTCCCCATTTGCATTTTGTTTCATTTGATTCTTCAGGCAGTATATTAACACACAGGGGATTACTATTATAATTTCCATTAGCATCGAAAGCTCTAGATTCCAGTTGAACGCATAATGTATTACTGAAAATTTGATTTCTAATTTTTAATGGTTGAAAAAGCAAGTGATTAGACCCTTCTTCGAAACATTTTCTAAATGACCTTCCATTAAATTAGTTATATAGAAAAGAAGTGAGGTAGTAATAAGACGGAAATGTGGGCTGTTTTCATCTATGTTAAATGAGAAGATGGGTAAAATGAAACAATAAAATTAGCTCACTTAACGAACAGATTTTAACCTACCGGTATTGAACCGAATGTAGTGCTGGCATGAGTCGACCTTAAAAGGGTCTAATTTGGATAAATTAATAAGTTTTACCCAAATGAAGATTTGATACTTCAAGCTCTGAAACTTTCATTTCAACTGTCATCTGAAAAAAAACTTAAAATATATTGCACTCTTGAACTCTTCAATATTATTTTATCCGAGGAAATGGAGTAAACTGATGCATTTCTTAAGAGTGAGGTGTTCTGCTGACATCAGATGTTTCTACAGGGCAAGTATATTTGTAACTACGTCCCTAGACCAACCAGATACTTACCAGAATTTTCGAAAGTGACTAAGGTTGCATGCTGAGAATTGTGGGCATACGTTCCATTTCTCTATCTTTCCGACCAACCCAGAACCCATTATTTTATAAGAGTATTTATTCTTTTCATACATAATCACATTGCCCACCACTCCATATCTTAAGTCGTGGCTTTCATTGTTGCTAATTTCAGCTGCCAGTTCCTGGTTCTTGTTCACTTTCTTCCTTTCCATCCATAATACGTTCTTATGTTCCTCTCTATTTTTTTCTTATTTTCTCTGGTTGTTGTTGTTGCTGCTGCTGCTTCTATTGCTGTTGTTTGTATCCCAGAATGACCAGAACTTACTATACAACTGAGGATGTCTCAGCCTCCACCCCCAGCATATAATACTATATCTGGTTTGCTCTTTCTCTTTTTTATATTTGTTTTTATATTTTTATTGATGTATGTGCATGTGTTTATGCCACATGTGCGTGTTTGTGGTGTGTGTGAGAGAGAGAGAGAGTATCTGTGTGCCTTCAGAGGCAGGAAGAAGATATTAGAGCCTCTAGAACAGGATTTGTAGAAAATTATGATCTATACAACCTGGGTGTAGGGACTCAAACTCATGTCCTCTGGGAGAGCAGCAAGTGTTCTTTACCGTGGAATCATCCCTCCAGCCTGGCTCTGTATGTCTTGTAAGTTCTCATGTGTTTTTACTATCATGAAGCACAACACTGGTTTTGAAAGCAAGCACCATCCATATATTTGACTACTTGGGTATNGGATTTGTAGAAAATTATGATCTATACAACCTGGGTGTAGGGACTCAAACTCATATCCTCTGGGAGAGCAGCAAGTGTTCTTTACCGTGGAATCATCCCTCCAGCTTGGCTCTGTATGTCTTGTAAGTTCTCATGTGTTTTTACTATCATGAAACACATGTGACCAAAACTTTCGTTCGTGGTAGGTATATAAACTGATGAACCGTATTCATCCTCAATTTTGGTGTTGGTGCTTTTAAAGACATTTTTTGTGACTGCTCCTGTTCAAAACCCTTATTTTCTAATTATATATGGTTTTTAATTGATTTCAGGCAGTTGAGAATGCCAAACACCTGAGGGGCTTTGTGCACAGCTACTCATTTCTTACTCTTTATAATAATGTCAGTGTGTACTTTCCTCCAAGGCTTCCAAGGCTTTCCTAACTCTTTCCTAAATAATTAAGTTTCCTCTCCTTTTTAAAGATGTTTCCATGACAATATCCTGAATACCAATACTTCAAATAAAAATACTTAAAAGAAAATTCATTTTTCTTAATTGTATCGCTTGTGGCAAAAGAAAGTATTCCTAAAAGACATTTTTGAGGAGCGTGAATAATCGGAAGCATCATTTCAGTTGACGAGAATTCATGACAGGACTGTTATATCCTTGGAACTAAACTAGTTGACTTAAAGCAGGAAAAATCCAGAACTATATTCAAGATTTTGTGAATTGTCCAGTGAAGTCATTTTCATAGAGATAGTATCTTCTTATAAGGTTCCATTTCCTTAATGGGCTTCATTTGTCTCTAAGTTGAGCTTTCTCTTACAACTTCAACTGTTAGAAAGAGATTTTTTTACCATAAAAAGAAAACAACAAATCACATTATTATTGAGGTTAACATAACTTTATTTAGACACATGTTATTGTGATGGTTAGCTTCTCCTCAGTGACTTTTGTCATGAAATTTGATCATAGTATTATTTAACAGGCCCTTCAAAGCTCATCTCTGCATTCTGAGCTCTAGCTCTGATTCTGTGTATGTACTGAATCACTTTCTAGCTACTCTGCCTGTCATTTGTATTGTCACAAGCTTTCTTTCTACAAGTTCTTCCTTTTCTCTATTCCCTTCAGCCTACCTCTCCCTTTCTTTGCTGACTAGCCCTTAAGATACAGAAGCCACTTCCCTATGGTATAGCTCCCAGGAGTAACCCACCCCTCCCTCTGCAATTGAAGACAGAGAACCCACAGCAAAAACATCAGGGACCAAGTCGCTATACTGACTGTTCACACAGACTCTTCTTTTCAGTCAGTACAGTATGTTTTTGTGAAATACAATGAAAAAGTGAATATATAGCTTTGAATCCAAGAAAGAAGTAACATTTATTAGTAAGGTTCTCACAAGAACAGGTAGTGTGCGCATGCATGCGCGCGCGCACACACACACACAATGGAGGATCACTGTTAGAGTCAGAAATGCACAGAAAATGTTACTAAGAGGTGGCTTCTACCATATTCTGACTAAATGTAATGGGAATACATTTCATTTTCAACTGAATCATTTATATGTTAATAAGGTATCAGGAACAGTCATGTGGCTACCAATGGAATTAATCACATGTTTTCTATTTAATTCAAAGATATGCAAATTTTCAAATGTAATATTAATTGAACCAAAAATAATATGACCTTGGAAGGTGGTCAACCAGAAATTAATGTTTATATAGCCCCAAACTCCTCAATTTGAAAATAATATAGCAACGAGGGAAGAAGAAGATACTTAATTCTACCATTTATTTATAGATTAAAATATTAATTTCTTCAAGGAAATATGCCAAAAATTTCCATATTACAAATTCAAACTTATTACAAGGAAGATAGGCTATCTTCCCTCTAATGAGACATTCATATGTAAAAATTAGGCTAATTTTAATAGTATATACAATGCAAGCAATATGGATAAAATGTGGCTCTTTAGGTAGACCAATCCCCATCCATCCATTAGATTAATGACATGAAAAATATAAAGAAGCTTATAGATGTACTTTTTTAGCAATATAGTCAAGTATTTTTAGACTTTGGATATCTGTGGAAGATGTGCCTATATTTCTTTTTAAATATATGTGGCTAAATCAGTAGACTTGGTGAAGATAGATAGATAGATAGATAGATAGATAGATAGATAGATAGA
>LOJH01042433.1:279-12459 GCA_001685095.1 Ellobius talpinus | reverse complement strand
ATCCATCCACCTCTGCTTTGCCTACCCTCCATTTATCTTAAAAGAACCATTAGATGACTCTCAAGGGACTGAACCATTAAGTAAGCTGATGCAGGAGAGGAAAACACAAATGCTTACTTACCACTGAAGAACTTCTCCCATATGTTTTAATTAACAATGGCAGGCTAATATTTTAAGTCAGTGTTTTTGGTCTTTGCTCTGAATAGGTTTTAAATACCACTTATGTTTTTTGTTGTAATACCACATTGTAAATAGAGGAGTGTGTTAGTTTCACTAATAACCAATATTGTTTTGGAACAATAAGAATGTCTTCTTATTGTTCCAAAAAAAGTATGTCGAAGTTTAAGTCCATAATTTGAAAGAAATTTTAGTTTCATCTCAACTGGTTATTTATCCTATGATGTCATTGACGTAATGAAGGAAATTCCTGTAGTATTGCCCTGGTCAAAAAAAAATAAGGAAAAGAAATAGGTCTTTTTAAATAGTGAGATACAAAAGCAGCAACCAGGTAGAGCTCCTGTTTTCTGACTGATAGCTGCAAATAGAGAAAGGAATGCGTTGATGGCTTTTGAATCTCTCGGTAATTCAAAACACAGAGCTTGACATATTTCTATTTTGAGGATGGCTCAAATATAAGCTGCTATTTATTTCTGATTTTGGTACAATAGAATCCAATTCTAATCCCTTTTAAGATGAAATAACTGGTTAAGAGCACTGGCTGCTCTTCCAGCGGACCCCAGTTCTCCCAGCACCTACATGGCAGCCCACAACTGTCTATCATTCCTGTTATAGGGGATCCAACACCCTCACACAGACACACAGACATATATGCAAACAAAACACCAAATGCACATGAAATAAAAAAAATAAATTCTTTTTTAAAAAGATGAAATAGCTTTAATTTTGTGTTACAAGTATGTTTTGTGATACAAGTACTCCTTAATCAAAATTAACACTTAATTTTGGTATTATCAAGTCCATCTTAAAGTGTTTGCTCTTTTGGCCTTTTAACATGTATAGAGGCAACATGGGGGGAGTGGCAGTAAAGTTGGTAGTGGCAAATAGCAATAGAGACTACAATTGCAATGATGACGGTGAAATTTAGAGATTTCTTGTGAATATGATATTTCTGCCCACCTGAGGAAAACAATGAAGATATCCACCTTGAGTTACTATCAGTTTCACTCATTTCCAAAATCTAAATACTAAAATTAAATCTTGCACTTTTGTGTTTGTAACAAGAAGTGTAAAATAGAACCTTAACCAGTATGAAAACTTCCGTGAACTATCAAATGAAATTGGATATTTGATATTATGGTTTCAGACAATCTATAAATTACATTCTTTGGGCTTACATAAAATATCAAGCTTAGAATGTGACTTTGCATGATCCTCTCATGTCCTCTTCTGTGGAAACATTTACTTTGGAGGGTTTTTTTTTTAACTTTGAAGCAGGGGTTTTGCAAGGTTGGTTTCATTCTGATCACAGGGCTCTTTGATTAAGAAATATGTCTTTAGCACTTATTCCCTTAAACATGTGTTCATGTATACTAATCTAAAATATTTTATGCCATGCAGATGGGGCAATTATAAAAACTCAAAGGAGTGGGCACCTCTGCAGGGAGGGAGAATAGTAAATAAATTTGGGGATTAAAACAAAGCTTAATTATTTGATATTATTCTGTGTAACAATCCCCAGATACATCTGAAATATAGATAAGCATCCGTGCAGATTCAGAGAGGTAGATTAATATTAAGCCTCTTGGGGTTTCGTTGTCTGCCCTCTTGATCTCTAAGAAGCTCTATCTCCTCTTTTGATGCTTAGGATAGCTTCCAAAACGAATAGAGTCCGATTGCTCAAGTAAGATTTACAATTAGTCTAAATGATTTTATGCATTTCAATTTCAGATAACTTTTCCCAATCTAGATATCCTCTAAGCATCTTCCATCTAGGTCTGTGCTACAGCCTGAATTATATTATCACCACATCTTCGCTGTGTTTCTCTGTTGTTGTATTTTCATGTGTTTTTGTTTTCTTTGTTTTACATCTTAATTCCTTCTCATTTATAAGCTGGCTTCCAGTGAACAGACCTGTCTTCCTGTGTTTAATGCTCTGCCCAGCACACAGAAAGGAGACCTACAGGGAGCTGCCCAAGAGTGGCTATCCCTGACAGACTGGTGTCCGCCAGCAAACCCATTGGCTCCAACACCATCCTCTGTCCTCGACAACTTCTTGGTTGAATTAGAGAAGTTTAGTGCTTTAACCTTACCATCTGATCAGGTCAAACCGAACATCCCAGACCAGGTCATCCTTGAAATTAAAGAGGAGCCCTCTAACCTCCCCCTCTCACTACCTCCAGCATCTCTACCAGTCAAATCACCTCACTGTCTCTCACCTTCTCCTCGCTCGAGCACCACCTCAGCTGGGGCCCATCCTGATGATACAGTGTCTCTTCAGGAACCCGGGACGGACATGCAAAGCAAATTCATAGGTGTGAATAAAAAGAGAAGGAGCATTTCAGACCCCACCAAAATTCTTGAAGTCCTAGGGGATAAATTTGTGGCCTCTGCATGCACCAAAGTGGGTGCCTTGGCTATAACTCTTCCTGTCATTGGAGAGGAGGATGGGGACATCCGGGAGGGGCTCGCATACCAAAGATGGCTACCAGGATCTCAAGAGCAAGCTATCACGTGGTATGACCACAACAATGCAGAGGAGACGCCGCAACTGCACATCACGGAGGAAGAAGAGGAGGACCCTGACTGCTCAAAATATTCACTTGGCATTCACACACACCCTAGGACCCCCAAAGAAGACTTCAAGGCAGCAAAAACCAGTAGTGAGGTATTTAATTTGGCCTAATAACTGGGACTAACCAGTTTTACAATAAGCCAGAAGAATTAATGACATTTACTTCTGACACTGCCTTAGCAGCCTTCCTTATGAGGAATAGAAGCATTGGAAACTCCAGGGTGGAAGGAATCTGTTGCAAATACGACATAGTTTATTACAATTCCACTGCCCCATTATTCCTTTGTCGCTATAAATTTAACTTTTATATACTTAAGCTTATTGTCTTTCTAATATTCTAATATTAATAATGATAGCTAACCATTAACTTTTAGTGTCAGGTACTAGTCTCAGAACCCAACATCTTTAATTTTTAAGACCCAGAGAGCTAGGAAATATGGCTGTCCCCACCTTAGAGATGAGAAAGCTGACAGAGAGACAGGTTTGTCTAGTGATCTACCTGCCTATTTCAGACAGTATCCTAGGCATGGCATTCATCCTACTGAGGTGAGCTCAGCAAACAGCTAGCGCTATGCTCAAAGAGGTTCCGACTCCCTAGCTGTGTGACTGTTTACCTTACTTTAACCAACTTGAAGGGCAAGTAAAGTGTCATTGCAGAGTCTTAGGAGCATTACTGCCGTCATGTTGAAGGGGGGAAGAAAGGCCTCACAGACAAGGCTATTATCTCCAACCACCCACAGTCCCCAAATCATACCCATTGAGATTCTGAAATTAAAATTCCACAGGCTAAGTCAGTGCTTTCAAAGCAAGAATGCATTAATACCACTTCCCCCCCCCGATGTTTTACGACCTTTCCAGCTGTTAGATGTGAAAGGTACTCTCTGAGGACCAGGTCCCTTCATCTGAGCACAGTCATAATCACATCTTGTCTTTCCTCAACATTTAAGCCACCTTCATTTGCTTCGGGAGATGGAACTGCCACGCCTTTCCCCAGCTGTCTGTCTCCCTCCCCTCCATGTCATTCTTCTCTGGCCTCTATCTCTGACCTGGCCTGTGAGTGCTTTCAGCCCACCCAGGCCTCCTCACCTCCTCTCCTTCCCAAATACCCTCATCAACAGGAGATGAGTTCACCAGAACCAAAGGTAACTGCATCTTGAGTGTGGTTCAATTTATTGCATGCCTTTCCACGATGCCTTTCCAGTAGGTGTATGCGTTTAGATCCATGATGTCTTACAAGGTCTAAAAAGTTATGCAAATTGTGACTGCTAACTTTTAACATCAGCATGGCCTCCATCCCATAATTTAAGAGACAAATCCACATAGCAAGTGTACCCGTACTGAGAAGGAAACCCTAAAACGTACTTCTTCCCCCCCCCAAAAAAACTTACTTCTTCAAAGGTAACCATGAGATTCTGTGTCAACCTTTGAGTCACCTTGGGGGGCCATCACATTCAGAGGCATAGGCTCAGTGCTTATCAACTCTGGTCACTTCTCAGTAGACAGGATGCTTCCTATCATTTCACCCATCAGCATGTTCAGAGTCCAAGAACAGGGTGATCCTTGACATTACTTGTCTGGACCCCCGCTCTTCCACAGGATACACCAAGGATGATTCTTTGGTGCAGACCACAAAGCATCCATTTTTAATACAGTGCAGTCCACAGGCCAGCTAGTACTTAACTTTCCCTAGGATACCATTTTGAAATGAGTGATTGGTCTTAGAAAGTGATACTAACAAGCCAACATGAAATCAATCTAGCACAGAAAAGTTTTGATTCTAGAGTAAGAGGGAAGCCAAAATCTTTCCCGTTAGACTTCAAACAACAGCTCATCCTCAGACTTCATCCTTTGAAAGGGACACAAGGGCCTCTGTAGATAAGAAAGGGGTTAAAGCTCAGATATAACCACATTTCAGTAGCAGTAAGCACCAGTCCACTCTCCATCATCCTCACTGGTCTTCAGAATCCTCATCACCATCCAACAACACAGCCCATCTATGTGATGCCACCTTAGATGTGAAAAGAGATCTTAGGAGGAAAGAATAACGTACCATAACGATCGATTCTTTCCACTCTGAGTTTTTATCTTAGCAACTGAAGCATAATTAAAACATTTTAAGAATTATAATGCTACTTGAGATCATGTCTAAAGTAAGAAGTGCCTTTTGCCCCTTTCTCTGTGGCTTTATTTTGAAAACCAATATAAAGCTTAATCAGCCCATGAGAAAGTACTTCTAGAGCAGCGGTTCTCAACCTTCCTAATGCTGCGTCCCTTTAATACAGTTCATGTTGTGGTGATCCCCAACCATAAAATTATTTTTGTTGCTACTTCATAAATGTAATTTTGCTACTCTTATGAATCAGAGTGTAAATATATGATATGTAGGACATCTAATAGACAACTCCCAAAGGGGTCGTGACCAGAATCTCACCTTTCCAACTTAGAGAGATGTTGAACCCATCATTATAGTAATGGGAAAAACTAAAATATAAAGGGGTTTTTCTCTATCATAAGAGCCAAGATCATTTCATATAGTCTTTTGGGATCAATGTGTCTAGAATAATATGGAAGACTAGAAGTATTCACAATAACATTATTTTAAAAGAATACTTTAATATCTATATTAAATGACTAATTTTAGGAAAACTAACTTTTGTTTATTGAATTATCTCATATTTTGAAATAAATGTTGAACATTAATCCCTCTCTGAGTTTTCTAAACCTTGTGAATCTATTTCATACTCATGAGAAGAATATAAGCTGACTGAACACATCTGTAAATATGAAAACAAAGTCTTTTTGTCTCAGATCTCATATTCATCACAAGGAAAGAAAGCATTGACACAAAAGAAAAATAGTATTTTAATAGGCATAGAACAGTATGCCTAAAATCACTATAGTAACATTTTTATTAACGCATGTCAACTATTCTTTAACTCACATGAATGCGAGAAAGAGAGAGGGAGAGAGAGAGAGAGAGAGAACATCCCATGCTAACATGGTGATTCCACAGGTATTAGAAACCAGGATAGTTTCAAAATCTGTTTCCTCTTTCAGAAATGTCACCTGAGCATAGCTAGATACAAGGAAGGTTAGGAACGGTGGTCTACTCTCAACAACCATGTGCATGAGTGAAGTCATAAACAGAAATGGATAGTGGGGAGCAGCAAATACCCTCTCCCACAGCCTTAGGCGAGCATGACAGCCATATGCCATCCCAAGAGACTGCAGAGTGCCCACTAATGACCATGAAATTTAGTCCAAGCGAGAGCCCAATCTTTTACTTGAAAGTATTCTTAGTCTTACTAATGTTCTCTTATGTCTAGTCAAAATCTAGACCCTCCATTGCTAGGACTGCCCTGGAAAGAAAAATTAAGCTAACTCATGAAAAGATTTGCCTGTTCACAGTCATAGTGAAGATCTTGCTTTGAGAGAACACCAAAAGAAGCTGAAGTCAGGCAATATGCAGTATTTGACTATATTTCACTACCTCCCATCCTCCCCCATTCCACTCCCCAAATCATTTTCTTCTTAAGAACTCTGTTAGAACATTTTTGCCTCTTAAAAGCCTAATGATTTCCATAAAACTTGATAGGCATTGGGTCAAATTTTCTCTTATCTCACCTTGTTTGTTACTGCTTGCCACTTGATAAATGCAAAGAAAACAGACAGGCTGAAGAGTGTTTTAGATGCAGTTATTAAGTATTCTCTTAATAAGGAGGTAATATTTCCGATGTGTGTTCTGAGCCACCTACATTACATTCAAACATGTTCTCCTACCAGCTTCCCCCTCCACATCTTTTCTTCACTGGGAGTCTCCTAGCAGAGTAGCGGCTGAGCCCTGAGGATGGAAGCTCTATGGAGCCATTATGCAGACTGTTCACCCTTCCTGCT
Organism: Ellobius talpinus; assembly: GCA_001685095.1. Classification (NCBI taxonomy): domain Eukaryota; kingdom Metazoa; phylum Chordata; class Mammalia; order Rodentia; family Cricetidae; genus Ellobius; species Ellobius talpinus. Next base: position 5,813 of record LOJH01042433.1, on the reverse strand, counting down.
TGGCTAGTATTCATGAGCTTGGCATGCTGTGTGTGCATGGAAAACAGCCAACCAAGAAGGTTCCTCCTGCAGGCCACATACTGAAGATGAAAACTAACCCACTTCTTATGGCTTTTCTAGGCTGATTTAAAAAGCAAGACATTTGTCCTGGGTAAGCCGCCTCGTAGCCCAGTGATGTCTAAGAGGTCCTGCAGTTCACCCATCAGCAGCTCCCACAGGGTAGGGTCGGATACTCCCACCTGCGGCAGACATCCTGGCCACCCTGGCCCTTCCTTGGGTGACTTTGCTGTGACTGGGCAGTAAAGTGAGGCTGGGGAGGAGTCCCGTGAGATGTCATGACCAGCAGTTGAGGAGCTGTGGGTTGTGTGCTCCCCTGTGGTATGTGTCAAGTTTCTCAAATCCAAAGTGGCACTCTCAAATGCTTCACTACACAAGCAAGGACACAGCGTGTCTTGTTTTCTACATCTGTCTCCTTTCCGTACTCAGTTGCTCTCTGCCAGTCCTTGCTTTTAGTTCGGAGAACTAAAGCATTAGCTGTTGTCCACTGAGCTCACCTGCTCCTGGCCATGTTAGCTCCAGTGTCTCTTGGTTGCCATGAATTTATTTTAAACTGTGAGCCATTCCCAAATATTCTGTTGCTTGGGAGATGCAGGCCACATTCTGGCCACACCACTCCCTGTAATGCTGTTCTCTAGAGCCTGCCTGCTCCAAATTCCCTCACAACTTTGATAGAACTTTGAGGTCAGTTGCCTCCCGTTTAATTATTCGGTTCTGTGATATCTGCAGAACTTGAGAGGGGATAGATTCTAAATGGCACCCCAAGTTCTGGGGAAGGCAGCCAAGGAATTTGGGGATTTCCACATATGCATACTTCAGGGTTCCTTTCACCAAGTCTAAGTTAATGAACGCTGATTTAGCTTTGGCTGGCCTGCCACACACCTCTGCTCTGCACTTCAAGTGGGCTGAATTTTTAGTGTTCCTTTATCCGTTACATAAATGCACATAGTGTTTTATATGTAAGGCATTCTGTACTTGTTGCTTTACATATTATGGGAGGGAACTTGTGTTACTATAGGGAGAGGGAAATGCCAGTTTGTTGTAGAGAACCTTAAGTCCCCATTGAACAGCCTTCCAGAACTAACACATAAACTTGGGGATGGAGGGGAGAGAGGAAACAGACAAGGACACACAAAGAGTAAGTTTGTTTTACAAAAATTGATGGATCTTATCCATACGTTCCCATGGATAAGTTGGCATGCTTTGCGTCACCCTGAGGGTTTTTTTTTTAAAAAAAAAAACATATTCCCATCTTATAAATTTGTGGAAGGAGGGGTTGTTTATTTTTTCAAGACAGGGTTTCTCTGTAGCTTTGGAGCCTGTCCTGGAACTAGCTCTTGTAGACCGAGGAAAGATAATCATAGTATATTCCTGCTCAAAATGTCCTGTATGGTAATGGTGACTGTTAACTTGGAAGCTGCCTTCTTAAACTCACAGTTTGGGTAAGCCTCTCCAAACGCTGTAAGTGTTTATTGTTCTATATTGACCTTAGAAGTGCCTGAAGTTACAGAAACACCTGAGCCGTTAAAATAGAAATGGATATTTGCCTAAAACATTGGCAGCTAGCAAGTCATTTCTTCTAGAGAATTGAGAATGTGGGAAAGGGGACAGCATGGTAGGAAAAACAGATCATTATCTACTTCAAATTACCCCGTGGGCTTCAGAAAATCTTTTCACAATTAAACAGCACAGCCAAAGGCAAAAACAACTTTTAAGGTGCCACTACCACTGCTTAACCATTAAGTGGCAATAGAGTGCAGACTCAGTAGCAAAGATAGCATTGGGAAGCGCTTTGCTTGAGTACCCACAGGAAACACAAATCTCTGTACTAAAGACAAAATACAGATGCTGACTTTAACCACGTTAGTCCATCTAGTCTGTCATAATGCCTCATTCAACGCAGGGCTAATTAATATTGTCCTTCCATCCTGTTTTTGTCATGAATTTGCCACAGCAAACCATCCAATATCTTTTGGGTTAGAGTTTGAGTTGTCGCCACTGTGGGTTTTCACATGGCTAAGATACATAATAGTTAGCTCATCTATGACTACTCGATGTGTAAGGTTGAGGAAAGGAGTCTTCACATGGCAAAGGAAAATTATCAGGTGAGAGATCTATTGCTTTCTGGGCTCCGTGAGGGGGCAGGATTCATCTTCATCATGTCTCACTGGTTACAGGATGAGGAATCTGAGCTGAATGTCCTAGGTCGATAGCAGACAGTGCCCCAAACAGCAGTGAGTACGCATTCATGAATGACCATTAACACGCTATTCCTCTAGCGGTGGATACCTTGTAAAAGACATGAACTCAATACTGGAATTACACGACTCTCCTAAGAAACAGGCCTCTAGTTATCAACTCATCCAGAGATAGTTTCTATTAAAGAAGGGCTTTTAAATGTTTTCAAAAGTCATGATTTTATGAGACATACAGTGTCTCTGTGATAAAATCAAGGATTAGATTCTAGCCTGAGAAACTGGATACTACAGGGAAACTGATGATGCAGGAGAGGAGGGGGCAAGACTGGGAGGATGTGAAGCAAGGGGAAAGGCGTGTTCTGAAAGATGATTAAGAGCTAGGAATTTGCTGGCTCACACCCCCAGGAATTAAGTGACCCCTGCCCACACTCGGAGCTATACCCAGCTTTCCTAACTGCCAAAGAAACAATTCATTTAAATAATTTTGGAGGCTGGAGACTCAAAGGTACTAAGCAAGTACGGTTCCAATGATAATGCTAAATAATGGACGATAACCTTCACATGTAGATTAAGTTAACTAACAGGTTGATTGAAAGTGGTATTCAATTTTTAACTTAACAGGGAGTTAGAAATGTAACACATATAGATGACTTACACTTGATTCTTCATATATTTAAATTGATTAATGATTTCTTTAATTAAAAATCTGAAACAATGTTTAGAAGACAGTTTGGTCTTCATTATTATTTTTTCAGGCATTCCCTATGTAACCTTTGTGGGTTGGCCTTGAACTCACTAAGATCTGCCTGCCTCTGCCTCCAGAGTACTGAGATTAAAAGCATGGCAAAGTACCCAGTGTAGTCTTCATTATCCTTAAAAATAATATAATTTATACTTTTAATATTTTATATTTAATAATATCACCTTATAATTTCAAATACTATTAGGAATTTTATACCGATTTATAGAAGTAAATCATTCATGCAGCCAGTAATTCTCATCCACTCTTTAGGTTTAGATTTATGTATTCTATGCTTAGATGTTGAAAAAAAACTCCAGAGATGCTATTAATAAATGCTACCAATTAATAGACTTAAAGCTTCAAGTTTTCATAGTGAAAATACTTAATCTGCACTAAATAGACAACATTGATTGGAAGATGGAGATAAATTTAGGAAGGGGCCTGATCAACAGATTCATACTGAAGGGATCTCCAGGGCTCCCTACCCCTCCTTGGACCAGAAGTTTCTATGGACAATTTCAGGGGAAATCTTTCTAGGTTATGATAATAAGTAATAACTATGTGTATCCAAGCTCCAGTCCTGATGTCTGAAGACACGGCTATAATAACAACTAAATTCTATTATTATCAGACTTGTTATCTCAGCAGGTAACTATCATTTAGCAGAAAATGTTTGAAATGTAGTGGGTCCAATGCATCTATTTCCTGAAAACATAACCTGCAGACGATCAATGTAAATCGCACTAAGTTTCCGTATCCAACAAATGTGCTAAGTTTCATTCTCTGAAGTGTTTGTGTGGCTATACAGGATGCTGAGGCTTGTCATTTCCAATATTATAAGTATCTATTACAGATACTGGTCTTGATGCTTAGTTTAAAAAGAAAAGAAACTCTTTTGAAAGTTCAGTGCACTGGGGATTTCTACCAATGTTTCTCTTCTAAGGTAAAGCATTATATGTTACCTGGATATTGTCCGTTGCATTATTCTTAAAGTTCTCTGTCTTCCCTTTTGAAAAACTGCATGTGCTTCCCTCCCCCAACCCTGACCCCACTGAGAGCAGAAAATTGAAACTCAAATGCAGCATGGGATGTCTAGCTGTTGACTTTCTCCCATCTGTACCTATGTGGCAATGTTGTCTGCGAAGGAAAAGCTCGGAGCGAATGTGGGTTTTGCTAGATGTGTCTTCCTTCTGCTTGTCTGAGAGAGCGCTAGAGAGTGAGGTTGAGTGAAGGGGTCCAGCCTCCCTGCTCCTGTGATTTGATGTCCTTGTTCTTGCCTTATTCCTGACCTTGGAAAAATCAATGGGACTCAACTTTTCCTTAAAGCTTGGAGACAGATTGTGGATGTGTTCCAAAGTTTGGACCTTGGGTATTCTGATTGAAAGCACCCTTCAAAATACTTTAATTATTAAGCACATCAAAACCCTTAATTTGGTGGATGGTTTTTCCTTCCTCTTGGTTTTTTACAACAGGAAATATTAAATGTCAAGAAAGTTACCATGCTATTACCCAAATTACCTGTTAGTGATACCTGTTCAAACCCTGATGACATTGAAAATCGTTTCCTTTCAGCCACATCGTTCTGTGTTCACTCATGACAACATTCAAGGTCAGGGGGAACCGTAAGTATTATCTTCTAAATCAAAGACTAACCTTGGCCCACGAGATGGACAACAGGCGTACAGACAGAGGACAGTAGGACTTTGTAAGTGAAAGGGGTCGAACAGTGACCATGAGATGTCCAGAACAAGAGACATTGTTCTGCTTTATCAATGAGATCGGGCTAATGCTTAAATGAAAGCAGGAGGACTGGAGAGATGGCTCAGTGGTTAAGAGCACTAGCTGCTCTTCCAGGGGACCTAGGTTCAATTCTTAGCAACCACATGGGGCTCACAAACACCTGTAGCTTGAGTTCCAGGGGATCCAACAGCTTCTCTTAGCCTCCATGAGTACCAGGCACTCAGAGGGTGCAGCTTATACGTGCAAGCAAAACACTTATACACATAAAATTAATAAATAACAAAGAGAAACTTTCCAGTGTTGTGATGACTCCTGCAATTTATAAATCCATCTCTTCCTTCTTGCTGTATAACTGGTAACCACAACTTTAAAGACAGACAAACCATGCCCTAACATTGTTTTTCCACCTATTTGAATACTTCAAAAGTATACCTAAGCTCTGCTTCAGTGGTATAGTGTTAGTGGAGGTTTCTGTCCTGCTCAGTTCCGTAATAAACACTTAGAAACTATATTATTTGCAATACTGCTTGGCCAATAGCTTAAGCATATTTCTGGCTAACTCTTATATCCTAAACTAACCCATCCCCATTAATCTGTAGATCAACACTACTGGCAAAGTTTTACCAGGCTCCAGTGGAGGCATCTGTCCCCAGTGACAGCTACATGGCTTCTCCCTCACTCCACCATCTTTCTCCCAGCATTCAGTTTAGTTTTCCCGCCTAGCTCTATTCTTCCCTGTCTATAGGGCCAAAGCAGCTTCTTTATTAACCAATGGTATTCACAGCATACAGAGGGGA
>LOJH01042431.1:3225-14199 GCA_001685095.1 Ellobius talpinus | reverse complement strand
TTTTTTAAATTTTGTTTCATGTACTTAAAAAGTAGACGTTTCTCTCCTGTAGAGTATTCCAACTATAGATTTCCCTCCCTGCACTCCTCCCAGCTACCCTCCATCTCCCTTCTCCCTAGATCCATTCTCCTCTGTTTTCTCTTCAGAAAAGAGCAGGCTTCCAAGAGATGATAGCCAAACATGACCAAGCAACATAAAATAAAACAAGACCAAAGCCCTCAAATTGAGGTTGGACAAGCCTTTGAGTTAGCAGGACTGTCATCTCTGTTTCAACCAATAGAAATCTCCACTTACTTTAGCGAACAACAGTTTTATGCCTTCTAGATTGCTTTCTCTGTGTTTGGCTTTACCTCTGAAAACTCTGACGCCAGCGCATACTGATCAATTGCTCACTCAAAATCATGAAAATCTCTCATAATTTTTAATTTTATTTTGCGGGTCACAAAGGGAAAATTATTTCCTTTGTGCCATACTATTCTTTCTTTCTGAGCTTTTTCATTTCATTTCATTTCAACCCAAAATGTTGCTCAATGCTTGCTCACTTTCTTGTCCTTCCTTTTCTTGATTATCTAACCTTGATTCCATTTTATTTTTTATAATTCTAGCTCTTTAAACAATTCCCACTAGTGAGCATATTTACCACTCATTCAGACCATGGTTAGAAGTGTGGCTGTATGCTATGCTGAGGTATTCTGCAGAACATGAACTCCTATTCATACTGTAGAAGAGTTAAAGGAGGCAGAGAACATTTGCAAGGAAAAAACTATTTCTATACTTTTGAAATCATTTCAAGCAGAACACAGATGCTGTGTGTTCTATAAACACTTTTGTGTAATATAATATGCACTGAATTGCCACATTTATTCCTCACAAATGGAAGAAAGAAGTAATAGCTGAGGAAATGAAAATTACTGACCAATTCTGTTGATTATATACATTTGCTATAGGATATTCTGTTCTGTGCCTGAGGTGGATCCACCCAACCATTCCCAGGAAGAGAAAAATTATAAAGTCACCATTTCCAGGATACTCTGAACTTTTAAAATAGAAATAAATACATTTTATAAATGTTTTTCTTAACCCTGATAAAATAAAATGTTCATAGCAGGGTGTCTGGTAACAAACTGTCTTCTGAAATTGTGACAGGACATTCCACATGCCTACTGGCTATTTAATTTAATGGGATTTTTATTAGTGTATACACACTAGTTATTTAATCCACAGGGGTCTTTGCAGGTATAAGCACAAAGAAAAGAAGAAAGAAAAACTCAAAGCTGCAATTTCAGTTTTTTTTAAAAAAAATTAAATACTTACATTTTGTATTCATTTATTTAAATTGCATTCCCACTAACATGCTTTTCTAAAGCCTTAGGTAAAATATCACTCTTAACAAGTTCAAACCAATATACAATGGAAGGGATTTGTTTTTTAAAACATTTATTTCTAACCCAAAGAAAGAATTGTTAGAAACACCTTGTGATTCCATTTAATCAGCCAGATAAGAGGTAAATCCAGATAAACAGAAATAAATTTTGTATTTCTTACACTTGGTTTTGTAGTTATTTTCTTCTGACTCCAATAATGCCAAATATGAGTGTCATAACTCAATATCATACATGTTTTGTTACATTTAACATTCATAAATATATCCAGTAAAAATGTAAGATTTTCTGAACCTATTTAAAAGGAATTCTACTTTGCCTGACTTAAAACCAGGAACTCCACAAAGTGCTCCAAAGAGTCTGTATAACCATTAAAATAGAATGCTAAAAATTCAGTTTTCTCTTACCTCTTTTTTCTCTTTGTTTTTCTAATACTTCTTAAAGTTTAACTTAAATGTTTTAAATTAACTAACTGTTAAGTTTTTCTGATGGCTTAATTGGAAGATGACTGAAGTCTGCAAGATGACTCAAGAGATAAAGGCACTTGCAAGCAAGCTTAAAGATCATAGTTTGAATCCTAGAACCCACATAATGGAAGAATAGAACGGACTCTGGCCACTTGTCCTCTAACTTTCACAAGATTTTGGCATGCACATACACACACACACACAAACACACATACACACATTTTAAAAAATCACATGCATATATACACATATGTACACATGCATATACACACAATTAAACACACAAACACAAATACAATGAATGAATCAATCTCTACTTACCAGCAAATAGAAGATTTAGTGTACAATGCTGATAGGCCTGTCTGTCAGTAATATAGTTATATTTGTTTGCTTGTTTTAATTTAACACAATAAATTTGAGAGAAAAGCATAGGCTTACCCAAAATTTTGGCTTTGTGTCATTGGAGACTGCTTTTCATTTCCGAGACACCTAGACCTGAATAATCACATAGAAACAATATTAATTACAACACTGTTTGGTCAATCACTCAGACATATTCTTAGCTCTTATATCTTAAATAAATTCATTTCTATTTCTATTAATATGTGGCTTACTGGTAAGGTTCTGGTGTGTTTCTCCTTTGACAGCTATACGGCATATCCCTGACTCTGCCTTCTTTCTCCAAGCATTCAGTTTAGTTTTCCAGCCTACCTATATTATGTCCTGTGATAGGCCAAAACAGCATCAGTATTAACCTATGGTTAATAAAGAGTTAGAGACCTGGGCATTGTAGCACACACCTTTAAACCCAGCACTTGGGAAGAAGAGGCAGGTGGATCTCTGTGAGTTTCAGACAAGCCTAGTCTACAGAGTGATATCCAGGATGCCAAAGAAACAGATAAACACTGTCTCAAAAAACCAAAAATTAAAAATAATAAAAAGTAGAATAAAAATTATTAAAGCCATGTAAAGATGGAAAATACACAGAGAATCTGGATACTGTGTTATTGTTTTGTTTCAGTTGTTTGACTGCTGAAGAAGGAACAACAGTTGCTAAAAGACATTTAATTATAAATGCTGCTGGATTAATCCAACATAAATATTTTGAAAGTGCCTTGACTTCAAAATTTAAATCAAAAGAAATGTTATTTTAGGAAAGAGGGTTTGTTTTAGTTTCCATAGGAAATTAGAGGCTCTGGATTCACTCTGGACTAAGAAAAATAAGGTTTGGTCAAGGAGGACCCCCTGAAAAATCTTCAAAGATTTTTCAAATGGATGGCCCAGATGATCCAACATTACAGAGCACCTCTGCTACAGTTTCCTCTCAGTTCTACATCCAGAACAGCTTCAAGACTGCTGGCTGAGATGATCCAGGTTCACAGAATACTGCAGGCAGGACTCAACTATAATCCTAAATTTTCTTTAGATCCCCATAAGATTATTAGCACCACCAATCAGCATGAAGTAGTCTAGAAAACTATGCCCATATTCCTAAAAAATGGATTATGAATGTTTGCTTTTGTTTAGAGTGTGAGTTACAAGTTATTATTAATAATGGTCAGGGAAAAATAAGCAAAGGAGATTAGAGTAAGGGTTCTTGATTTGGAAAGAACAAGAGGGGAAGTACACTGTAGATTTATTACTCATGTTGGTTTAATAAAACACTGATTGGCCAGTAGCCAGGCCAGAAGTATAGGTGAGACAACATAACTAGGAGAATCCTGGGAAGAGGAACGGCTCAGTTTGCAGCTGTCACCCAAACACAGAAGAAGCGATATGAGAATGCTGCAATGATGAATGGTACCAAGCCACATAGCTAAGCATATAAAAAATATCGGTTAATTTAAATTATAAGAGCTTGTTAATAATAATCCTAAAATAATAGACCAAACCGTTTATAATCAATATAAGCCTGTCTGTATTTCTATGGGACTGAAGGGCTGTGGGAATAGACAGGCCAGAAACTTTAGTCTACAACTTTGCTTTCAACTGGTTTGGTAAACTGCACGAAATTACATAACACTAAATTACTTAATAGCAATGTATTTTTTAAAAAAATCTAATCTATTTTTTTCTGAAATATGCCAATAAAATATTAAGTGTACCTTTACAGCAGCAAGAACAGCAAACCAACACAGAACAAAACCTGGGGACTACTTCTAAGATACACAGCACAATATCCTGAAGAATAATAATCTCAGAAAGCAGAAAAAGGTGACTGAAGTCCATGTGTGTCCTTTCCTGGATGTAGAGTGCATTCAGGATAAAATGTAAGGACTAAGAAACCAGGAAAGATCTGCAGATATCAGGAGCTGAAGAAATGAAATGGGAAGTCTAAGAAGATAAGGTTGTCTGGCCTCCAGGCAGCCATGGAGGTAAGGAGCTTTTTGATAAATTCATAAACAAAGAAATCCCCATTCAATGCTTTCATGCATAGTGAGCAGGTTTAGATCAGTTTCTCTTTCTACATCTGTATTGTTACATATATGCATAATATAATATCTGATATCTAGTGCTAAAGAAAAAATCACACAAACAAATAATTATCCAACTCTCAGAAAGATCCGAGGTGGTCTTGGAAAACCTCCCATTTCCAAGTAATGATTATTTAGAAGAGCATTGAGTAGCACACAGTGTGCTTCTCTAGAGACTAGTAGAAAAGGAGAACAGGCTAAACCTGAATGTGCTATTATGCTGGAAAGTACAAAAGCAAACCATATATCCGAAGGAAGAACAAGCCTCTTTATAGTAATTCAAAGCCTTTAAACACATACATGATTAATGTACTCAGTTTAGCATCTAATAAAGGTCTGGCATCCAATTTATGGCCATGCTTATAAAAAGATGCAAAATTATGATCCATAGTGGGAGTAGAGGCAGACAAGAACTGATAGGGATAGAAGTAGTAGACAAAACTGAAAAACATTTAGAGTCTGGTGTATTTTCCAAAGTCATGTAGAATAGGAAAAAAATAAAAGCATCAAACAAAATTTCTTAGAGATGAGATGTGTTTGATGCTCCTTGCCTGCAATCCAGAATTTAGGAAGAAGAGGCATGGAATTGTTATACAAGCTCATAACATATTATTGTATATACAGTTAATTTGTGGTCAGACTGGGTTATATAAGTGTCCTTTATAAAACAAAATAACCAAAAGAGATTGTTTATTGACAGAAACCGCAACAATAATTTTAGGCAGATTTAGGAATAAGTAAGTATCATGACATACCTTGTGCACATAATAGACAATTCAAAAATGTGATAAGATGAAGTAAGTAGCTACAAAAGGACTTAGATTTCAACATAGCATAAAAGAATGTTTCTCATTAACTTGGGGATTCAGAGGAAAGAAATGGACTTCAAAGAGTACAGTGTAGAAAGAAGATTTTAACTAATATGACTATAGGAAAAGGTACAAGATTTATCATAAATTTAGGGAAACTACCACATAGCATTATGTTTTTAATAAGTCATATTTTATTCAATTTCCACAGAGAAAAAACATTTTAAGTGCCTCACAATGATTAAAGTTATTATTTGAGATAATTATTGTATTAGACTGGCTATTTCAATCCTTTCACAATGTATGCATGTGTGTGCCAATAATTGCAAAAGGCATAAGCATATATATATACAGACATATATAAATATACATAATATCAAATCAGATACTTTAAATCTACATAATGTTATTTGTCAATTAAGCACAAAAGAATTGGGCAAAAAATACTCAACAGTATAACACAAAGTGGGAAAAAAGAAGTAAAACAAGCCAATAAACCATGAATATGGGGAAATTAAGAACACTAATGTCTTCTGTTTAAAAAATCAGAAAAATGGGGAGATAGCTCACTGATAAAATGCTTGCTTCATAAGCACAAGGGGTTTGAGTTTGATTCTGAGCATCCATGTAAAAATTAGACATGGCAGAGTATTTATAACCCCAATTGTGCAGGGTCCAAGACAGGTAGGTTTCCTTAGCTTACTGGTCACCAACATTTCACAGTCAGTGATCTTTAGTTATAGAGACTCTGTCTCAGTTAATATAGTGGCAATCAATAGAAGAATAAATACAGAATTGATGTCTGACTTATATTTATTCACACATGTTCAAGCAGATGCCACCTCTACAAACAAGAGCTCACACAAACTCAAGTCAATATGTCTACTTGCATGTCAGAAGTAATAATTAAGGATAAATTAAATAGGTAGTATAAAGGAAAGAGAAAATACCAAGGTCAAATAGGAAATCAGTTATAAACAAACCAAAGAAAAACAACAGAAAACATTTGAAAATAAGTATACTCTGTTCAAATATGGCATGTTTCTCTTTGCATAAAATCCTCAGAAATTGTTTTTAAGGTTATTTCTGTGGATTTGTTAATTTACCAGGCATCCTACATATACATATACATAAAAATCTATTGGATCTCTCCATATTGATGATTAAAATTTGGAAATTATACTTTTAAAATGAAAACAGATTTTCTATATTGTGTAAAATACATAAAACCTTACGAACGAATTTTATAGAGTTTTTCAGGATGTTAACTGAACAAAATCAAATAAAATATGCTTAGGATAATTAAAGAAAGTCCATGTAATCAGAGGGTGAGATCATGTTATTTGGCTGAAACAGTCAATGTGTTATGTTGATCATTCTAGCCATTTGATCTGTGTTCAGAGTAAGTCAAATCAATAACTCAGCATGTGAGTGGATAAAATTGTAAAGCTGACTAGAAGTCAGATGGAAACACAATGCTCCTACAATAGCCAAAATCATTCTGAAAAAGAACAAAATTGAAGGAATCACAATACTTACTTTCAAAGTTTATTAGTAATGCCACAGTTTGCAGTTTGGTCTTAGTGTCAAGACACATAAATAGATCAATTGAAAAGTGAACTTAAACCTGATTGTTGAAATGATTTTCACTCATTGAAGGAAATTCAGTAGAGAAAAGATAACATTCTCTGCAAGCAGAATTAAAAGAATTAGATATTAATGGTTAGAAATAAAACTAACATTGTACAAAATTTAGCTCAAATTGGATAAGGATGCATATAAGCCATACCATTAAATATTGAATTTTCATTTTATTGATAATTAGATTAAATTTAAATAGCATAGAAAGAACCATACCATCAATAAAAATCAGAAATTGAACTTTACAACTGTGCTTTTCTAAAATCACTATAAAAATATTTAAATAGAATTGGTTAAACCAAAATAGACTTTGAAAACAAATATCTATGTAGACTTATCCAAAAGCACAAAAATATAAAGTAAAAATTTCTTTCCAACTGAGCTATAACATCTAGAAATCAAATAATATTATTGTGAAAATATTTGAACTTATATTTCAGCAAAAGTAAATATCAATAAAAACGGTGAGTAACCCTCTGATCTCTGATATTTACAGTGAATATGTAAATTAGTACAACTGGTTTGCAGTACTTTTAAGTTCTTCACAAAATTAAACATACTTGGACTGGTTAGATAACTAAAAGAGTACAAGGCTGATAGGCCTAATTACACAAGACTGACTTATTGTTCTACCATAAAGGTAGACTTCTTTGGCCTCTACACATGAACCATGACAAGTGTGCATTTGCAGACACACTCACATATACACTAATAAAGAACTAGTACAACCTAAAATGCTGCTGCCAAAAAATGGAAAATGCATGTGTATTTCCATACATGGTTTATAAGGTGGAACTGTTTCTGTGAGCTCAATTTATAATAGTCAGATTTTAGAAATGGCTCAAAGTCCCTTTTATAGACAAGTGAATAAAAATATAATACATCTTAAAATAATAGAAATCTAGCATATAATAACATGGAATGATCACATTTCAACAAAAACCAACAATGATATGAATGAAAATAAATATTTAGTTATGAAAGAAACCAGAAATAAAAATGATTTGGTATAACTTTGAAAGGAAGAGGAAGGGGGAAGATCACAAGGTATAGAGGCCAAGGAATACTGCTATAAAATAGTTTGTTCTAGGCATTACGGGAATGCTGAACCCCTAGCTCTCATCAGCTAAGATTGTCTTCCATGTCCACACAAGATCATGGTACTCAACATCCCAGTGTGGAGAGTGGAGTATGCACAAGATTCCACACCTAGTTGAGGAGCCACAAGTAGTAGAGGGTTTCCAGGAGAGGTTGTAACTTTTTGTGAGGAGCCTGGACTGCAACAGATTGCTTATGTTCTGGTGGTCAGGCCTATAATTATGAACCTACTGAAAGAACTAGGCTTAGATATTTTTAGAGATATATCTTTTAAAAAAATAGAAAACAAAATGTAGTTGAGTGTGGGTCATGATAAAGGTACCATGGAGAGGTTGGAGTAGGGGAATGACTTATTTTCATGCATAAACATTTCCAATTATAAAAGACAATGAGGACACTAAGAGAGGCATACATAGATCTAATCTACATGAGAAGTAGAAAAAGACAAGATCTTCTGAGTAAATTGGGAACATTGGGACCTTGGGGGAGAGTTGAAAGGGAGGGAAGAGGCAGGGAGGGGAACAGACAAAAATCTAGAGCTCAATAAAAATAAATTTAAAAAGACAGATTCTTAGGGGCGAAGAGATGGCTCACTTGAAGCCTCTGAAGACATCCTGAGTTCAATTCTCATACCCACACCAAGTAACTAGAATTGAAGTTCTGCAGAATCTGATGTCTTCTGGCCTCTGAGGCACATAGATACAGTCAGGGCACACATGTACATATAAGATAAAATAAAACAAGATGAAATAAAATATTTATCTTATCAGAATGGATATTTTCAGTACATAGACATCAAAAGATTTTGACTGAAGATGTATCACATTGAAAGAAATACAGAAAACTATTGCTGCACATGTCTATTTTGAATACTATGTCATGTCTTAGTAACCTTGATAAAAATGCTATGAAATAAATAGAACCCTACAAGATGCATTTGAAACCTTATGGAGAATGGGATGGCAATGGGAATGATCAGTAAGGCTGCACAGACGTACAAATAAATGAATATTATTCTATAACTATTGAAATGAGGTTAAACTTTTCATTCAATTTAGATTTTATTGCAGATAAAGTTTATTAATATAAGTTTATCTAGTTAAATTGATTTTCATAAATAAAGGGCTTGTTTGGAATTAGAGAAGATAACAAAAGTCGAAAACACACGAAAGTGTCTCAGTAATTTTCAAAGTTTTATATCTGTGGCACAGTAATCTATATATCAGAATCATATAGCATGATTAGACTAATTAAAATATATATAATAATGAATTGTCTAGCTGACAGAAAGTTTGCCCTATGGGAAAAATGTCTAAAATTGGTTCCCTGTGTGACAGTGAACCCATGTACTAGAAAATAATACATTACCATAGTAAGATGTGGGTGTGATCAAGGTACAGTGTTCTCTGTGTATGTGTATGCTCATGTGTGACTGTTAATAAATAACTGAAATCACCTAGTGAAATCCATCACTTTGTATTCTAAACATAAGCTAATAAAAGTTAATTGGTGCAAAATAATACAAAGTTAATGTATCTGCTTCACTATTCTTTCTTTTATGCTCCAAGCACAGAAGTCTGCTTCACAATTACACATTGAATTTGACATGTGCAAATAAGAACCTAACTTTGTAAATCTATTGAATTTTCAGGGTTTGCTGATGTTGTATACTTTACTCGGTCTTCTTTATTATGGTTGAAACAACTGTGTTAAATAATTCATGAAAAAGTGACCTTCAAGACAATGGGGTTATCATATTTAATCTAAGAACTGTAAAATACAGTTGGAGAAATTGTGGGAAACACTTATGTGGTTATTGGTAATATTAGTATCTCTTTCTACAGGTACATATGAAAGACATAAATCCAGATGTGAAATAAAAACAGCAAATCAAACGATTTATAAGTTGTTCTTTCAAGTATTAGCTGCTGAATTGGAACTAATACAATGGTTGGAGGTAAGGCAAAATGGTTTGATTGTTTTTTTTTAAAGTTTTGTAAAGTGAAATACAGAGTGAGGGATTTTTACATGATCTGAAGTGGTTGTCACTGAATATAGTATTAGCATCATTATTATGGTTACCACTATATTTGTATTTTTTCTATATTCTGTGATGACCAATTAGCATTCCCTCCTAGTTTTACATGTGGAAGAGCTGTTGGCATCACTAATGAGAAGGACAGTAGTAACCGATTATGTTTATGTGCGTATGGTAATTGTAACATTTAGAAGTTATTATTACCGATATAACTTTTGTTAAAACACTTGAGAATCTAATGAAAATGTCTTTTACTACAGCTCTTTACATTTATCATCAAAATCTTCTGAGCAGTTTATATAATTAAGTTGGAATTTCTCCATTTCTTTGTGTATACATTAATAAATTTAGAATTTTTAATTATTATGACATCTAAATCTAGACTTTTATGTTATGTGATGAGGAAGAAATATAAGATCCCTAAACTTTATAGTACATTTCTAAAAGTCTTCTGAGTAAAAGTATTTACATTGAGAAACTTTGTCTCAGAGTCTATTGATTATCTCTTGCTTTAAATAAAATCTACCTGGGATTTCTGAGGAAACTCCAGTATACTTATTTAGCCTTATTAGGAAAAAACAATCTACAAGAAGTTATTTTGGAGGTAAAATCATTTTAACAGTTAGAACATCACACAGGGGCTCTAATTAAATTTAGCTGAAACAAGACGATTGCAATCCTTTACACATATCAGGGACAGTTCCATGAATCCAAGGAATATAGCTTTACTACTCTGCCCTTGCCAGGGATGATATAAGAATGAGGATGGTGAATCAGAAACCCTTTGTTTTCTACTCTCCTGGTAATGCCAGTTTACAGTAGGGAGGAATGTGTCAGAGATCAATGACAGAACTGATGCTCAAGTGCTGGGTAGTTTGTGATGAAAACACTATATTGGTTAATCTGTGAACATTTTCAACAAGGGCTGCAAAAATCTGTATTATTCTTTTAAAACAAATAATATAATCAAGGTCAACTCTTTTCAAAAAAGATGTGAATAAAGTTATCCTTATCCTATATATATATATATATATATATATATATATATATATATATATATATATA
>LOJH01042430.1:0-14200 GCA_001685095.1 Ellobius talpinus | reverse complement strand
AAATGGTCTGTCAGTTATTCTAGGCCTTAGCCAAAGTTGGTTGCTTCAACATTGTGCTTGATTGCACTTCCTGCCTACTCAAGTAATGTTATCTCCCTCTCAGGTCTTCAGTGGTGCTGAAGACTAACTAGATACTTTCCTCTTATGGCTTAGCCAAGTCATTTCTAATAAAAGACTTTGACTCTTTAAGATAGAATAATTATTGAATATGTTTCTTGCTTAAAATTATTTATGCTGGTTGAAATTCTAATTTTTATACTTGATATCTGTTCTTATTGTATATAGTTTTGTATTGGATTTGGAACTCTCTTATTTAGAAATAAGGGGGAGGTGATGGTAATCTCCTTCAGCCAATGGTCTTTGAGAGGCTGTATCATGTTAGGTGTGTTCTGGGATACCAAAGAGTACACAAGTCTGCCTGCTCACTCTCTTTCTCTCTCTATCCTTTCTCACCACACTTGGATATTGGATTCCATTCATGTTCCCCGTTGTGATCTGTGAATTCCTCTTTAATAAAGAACCACTTCTTATACCCTATTTGAAGCTAGTATGGGATTCCTTTATAAGTGTTCCCCCATCTGACACATTCCTCTTCCCACTAATGTATGTGCACACACACACACACAAATAGACACACACACACTTTAAAATAATGATGTCAGGTTTTCCAGACATATAAGACAAACAAGGCATATAGATTTGCAATAAGATTAGGCACATGTGAATGGTTATGTCAGAGAAGCCGTAGGTGGAAGCATCCTGTTCTGGTTGGCATTTTTATCTGTGGATTGCCAAGAAGATGATCCCTCCCTAAGCTATACTGTTTAACTTGATAATAATAATTATAGCCTATACAGAGTTTTGATGAATACAAATAAATACAAGGATATGTTTCACAGTCAAGCCTATGAGTTTTACCTAAGAAGCTGTATAGATTGTAGCCCAAGCTCATAATTAACAGTTGAGTCTCAGCAACCCATCTAGTTTAAATTCTTTTAACACTAACTTTGGGGGTTGTGTTAATACATTTCAGAGTGCATCGCAGGTGAAACAAAGCTTTGAAAATAGCAAAGTTAGACTAAGATGTTTTGCTAAATATCATTGAGGTTAAAAAAAACAAAGCAAAATAAAACAAAAAAACAAGAAGACAATCTAAAGCATCAGAAAGTCATATAGTTGAATGCATAACTCATTAAGGTCAGGGAACAAGAACAAAGCTGCCCAAATATCATGGGTTGATGTGCCTTTCTTGTTAGGATTGGTTGATGACAAAAGGTGGTGATTAGTTCCTTATACCCATTTCTGCTCTCAATCTCCAGATTAAAAAAAAAAACTATTAATGAGTGGGTATGTACCATAAAGATTTAAAGTAGAGCTGATTGATTCATATATATATATATAAAAGAATCAGAAACCTAAACTTTATATATATATATATATATATATATTATATTCTTTAAGACTGCTTATAAAATTACCTTTCAAGATGAGGGCTAAAAAAATCGGTCCTTTCTTTGTAACTGCAAAATGCAGCCTGCCAGTAAAAGACCTGAAAAGAATATCTTGCTTGCGCACATGGTTAATCTATAACAAGTTGTTTTGTTATGAATGCACAGGGTTCTTGGATAAATTTTTTGTAGTACATAAAATGTTTAATCATGTATGGTATATGGAAAACATGCTGTTTGTTACTATTTGTTTTGCATTCATTGTAATCATTCACTTGAAACACAGAATGTTGTCACATTGTAATTTCTATACTGCCTGAAATACTTTGTTGGCACATATAAACTGTAGAAAAAAGGTATACAGTAAAATGAACACTGAAAGAAAAGGAACATAGAAATAATGTGAGAGGCTGGAGAATAAAGAAGGAAACTATCAAGATAGTATGTGAGTGTTTCTTTTCCTAAACACCCTTCGGACAGAAATGTCTAGTTTACATTGAGTTCATGGATTCCTCTGAGTCCTTTGTTGCTGGAGGCTGCTCCCTAAGACAGCAGTAGGCACATGCCCTGTTTAGTTGATTCTGTGTGTTTTCTTGTGCTGTCCTTCACCTCTCTGTCTCCTACAATTCTTCCTCCAAATCTTCTGCAGGATTCCATGAGTTTTGCCTAATATTTATTGTGGGTCTCTATATCTGTTTCCATCAGTTATTGGATGAAGCCTCTCTGATAGTGATTATTCTAGGCTCCTGTTAATGAGTATAGCAGCATATCAATAGGAATCATTTCTTTGACTTTTTTTTCTTTACTGGTCTGTTTAGTTCTATTCTAGGAATCTGGGCTATCAAGCCTCTGGTTCCTGATCCTCCAGGGAGTGTCATGTGGCTTAGATCTCAACTGGAGTAGTCAATGGTTAGCCACTCACACAATTTCTATACCATCTTTATCCCAGCATATTTTGCAGGCAGGACAAATTGTAGGCCACAGGTGCTGTGGCTGGATTGGTGTCCCTATCCCTTCACTGGAAATCTTGCCTGATTGCCAGAGATGGCTGTTTCAGGTTCCCCATTCCCCATTTTAGCTGTTCTACTTTTCATAGAGAAAGTTTTATTTAAGTAGTCTGCACATGTTTAAAGAATACAATAAATACTTGGTAAAATTCCTGAACAACTTTCACTTTAAAGCTCAAAAGTTGCATTGTATCTTCTCATATATGCATAAGAGAAATGTAAGCAAAGTTAAAATACTGATTTCTTAAATTAAATTAAGTTTGTGATATTTCTTATTTGTTCTCATTTAGCCACTTCCCTTGGCTTATTCCCTATTTTCTTGCCTCCCCAATACAAGGTGCATAGGCATGCACCATGAAAATCAAGAAGAGTTAAATATGCATAAATTAGATATGAAAGTTATGAAATATATTGTCTTAATAAGTATATTAGTAAAAGGGTAATTTTAATTATTAAAACATTTTTACTTATAGTTACAACAAGCACAGAACTTGAACTCTGAGACACTTATTCTAAATATAAATTGTTAACATGATTTTTATTGCAAGAAAAGATTCATGCTAGGCACAGTAGTTCCTGTCTTTATTCCCAGCATGTGGGAGATAGAAACAGGTAGAACTCTTGTGGAGAGAGATGAGAAGCTGTTGGAGAGAGGAAGAGAAATAAAGAGGGAAAAAGGAAGAAGGAAGGAAAGTAGAAAGATGCAAAGAAGTAACTTTAAGACTCTAAGGATCAGTGAGTCTTCTCTGAGATTGTGTCTCTTAGTGACATCAGAATCTCCATCAATAAAGTTTCATCAGTGTGATTCCATAACATGAACTTAGATGACCTATGTAAATCATTTATGAATATATATCTAATATATAATTAAACACATTAATTATGCTGAGTTTTGAGACTATGTAGACCTGAATAAATGGCATTAAAAAAAACAAAATAATTTATATGGAATTACATTTTGTAAGTTGAATACCCAAGGGCCTATTTGAAGTGATTTTCTTGTGTAAATTTTTTAAATTATATTTTTATATTTTTCTCCTTTTTATTTTTAAAATAATAAATTGATAACAGTATATCTCCTTTCCCTTTATTTTTCCAAACCCTTCCATGTACCACTTTGGACATTCTTTCAAATATATGCATCATTTTATCATTGCATGCATAGATATAGATATTCACACACACACACATATGTTCATCATTTAGATTCCTAAATACAACCTGTTGAGAATGTACAATATTATTTGTATGTTTGTTGTCAGGGTTATCTTCAAAATTGCTTTATTTTATTATAAAAAACTTCCTTCAGAAGATAGTTTGTTCGTTACTCATATATTTCCATGTCTCTATGTTAAAAAAAAAAGTGATCCTCAAATGAAGTGCCAATATTAAAACAAAAAAGTCTTATTTTCATTTTGGTGGAAGGATGATCTTCAGTCAAAAATATTTCGGTCTCTTATTTTGTAACAAATCCCCTTTGAGAATCTCCATTCCACCTATCCATAACCATATTTTCGTGAAAACTTTGGCTCCTTTATTCCTATTATTTCTTCCAATCTGACCCTGAAACCACCATTCTTGAAGATTCTGATTATCTTAGAATTTCTTAGAACCAAACTCCAAAATTAGATCCAGGGTTCAGGGACAACCTTCAGTGGTCCAGTGCAGGTTTATCCTATAGAGGTAGTGAATCCAATCCCTTGCAAGAGTTCTTTGCCCAGCAAACAAAAACACAATTGTCTTATTATACATATTATATCTATATCTAATATAGATAACACATATTATATATTGCCATAAAACACAATTGGCTTATATATATATATACAAGATCTATATATACATATATCTTTTCTTACTTACATAGATTATCTTACTATATATATATACAAGTAAGATAATTGATATATGTGTACATATATTTATTTGGGAGGTCAGAGAGATAGTTCAGAAGTTAAGAGCATCTGTTTATATTGCAGAGGACTAAATTTTAATTCCAATAACTCATATGGTGGATCACATGCATCTGTAACTCCAGTTCCAAAAAATAAAATGAAATAAATATGGTGATGAACTTGCATGCAAGTGAAACATTTATTAATGCACAAAAAGTTAACAAAATCAATAAAAATGTGCCTTTTTGAAGATAAAAATCTCTCACATGTCTGTTTTAAAAGCTGATTTTGATTTAAATATTTAAGTCAATCAATCATACAGTTCTCTTTTTGAATCTATTAACTATGGTCTTTCAATACAATAATTTAATTGTTAGATATAAATGCTTCAATGGAAATGGTCAGCCTGATAACTGGTATTAAGATTAGGTTTATTATCTATGACACATGTTTAGTTTTCTTAAAAAAAATCACCGTTAAACATTTAAATTTAACTTACGTGGTTCAAAAACAAATTGGCCTTATTGAACTCCTGAACAGTTGTCATTTGGTGCATTTCACACACTTTAGAATGACAAATAATTGTGAGTGGCTCATTGGTCTTCCCAATCTATAGCACATTTAAGGGAATAAATCACTTCAATAGGTATTGCATATGGTTAATGATATGTAAATACAAAATTTGATTCTTTTTCAGCATCAGACAAACAAAATTAAAAACCCTTTCAAGATAGTCATTGAAAGAAATGCAAATAAAAAGTAGATTTGCTTCATGCACCAGAAATGTTTGCAACTTGTCCTTATGAATTATGCATATGGAATCTAATCACAGCCATTACAGTTTGCAGGTCTCCCTAAATAGCATCATCATGCTCTGATGTTATGGGAACAAAAATAGCAGAACATTGAATTGGAAGTCAATGAACTCTCTCTTGTTTTATCTACATTCAGTTTTAAATACTGTCCAATTGTTTAAATTCTATGCTCTTGGGAAAGACAGATATGTGGAATCTTTATTTATAGATATAAATAACTAAGAGCTGGTATCCATATTAACAGATATCCATTACATATAAAATTCAATTTGCAGAGTTGAAATCTCACTCTATGTTATATGTGTATGTGTGTTTGTTTCTATTATATGTAGTACACTATTGTAATATTATTTCTTTATTTGTACTATAATATTATTTCTTTAACTCAATTCTGATATGATGAACATATATTGCTTAGTGTATGAATCAGAGTTCTCTAAAGGAACAGAAAGATAGGGACCATAATATTGGCTCACATAGTACATTTAGGGTAGGCTAACAGTGGCTCACACAGGCAGCCAAAAACTGCTCTGCAAAGCTACCTAAGTCACCAATCCAAATCTCTTTAAAGGCCTGCGGGATGCCTGGAAAGCTTCTGGTGTTCAGTCTATATTAGGAGTCCAAAGAAGCAGTTCTAGTATCAGCAAAAAAAAAACCAAAAACGCAGCAGCAGCAACAATAGAATGGGTCAACTTTGCAACAAGAGTCAATCCAAACAGGTAATGAGCCAAACATTCCTCCTTCTTCATCTCTTTATCGTAATTGCCTTAACAAAATGTTGCTCACATGTAACTTTCAAAATCTCCAATCAAGAAATCCCTCATAGGAGTCGCTACCCAGTTGCGTCTCAGTGAATTTCAGATCCATCTTAGTTGATAACCAAGATTAGCCATTGCCTTGTATGTGCTATTTTTTTTAATATTTTTACAATTATGTATTTATTTTAGACCTTAATATATTTCTGGCTTGCCCAAAGACAATATGCAATCAGGAAGAATGACCTTGAATTTTTGGTCCCTTTGTTTACAATTTCTGAGAACTGGAATAACAGGCACACACCACCATGCACAGTTTACGCTGTACTGTGGTTCAAATTCAGGGTTTGGGGCATACTAGTCTATCATTCATTCACTTGACTTACATCTCCAGTCCAAAGAAACAATTCTTTACCAAACATTTTTTAAATAACTTCTAAGGGGAAAATTACCTTAATTTACCCCACATTTTATCAAGACTTTCAAGGACAAATGCCATTTTGAGATGTATAAGATATCTCACAAGGGGAAACAACTTACTGCCCCAAACCGAACAGAATACTGGCAGCAACTTCAAATGAGAAGTGAATTATTTTCTTGACAGCTTCAAAGAGTTCAACCTATTACAGTGGGATTATGATAATCAAGAAGCTGAGAACAGGGAAATACAGGAAGTGGCCACTCTCAGACTTATTCTCCAGAAACATGCTCTTGACTTTCTATTTCCTCCCTTACCACCTCTTAGGACAGCAGAGTATTCCAAATCATCAAGTAATTAATCCATTCATCATTTTGGATCACTCATTACCTAATTACCTTTAGAAACACAGTCATGGACATTGAGACAATGTTTTACTTCAAAATTGGAGCTTATTAAACCAGTCAAAGTAACAATCAAGTCTAGCCATTACAGAGGGAAATATTACAAGAATTGGAAAGAAAAAAAAGAAAAAAAACGAACAGATTCATTAAGGTCTCATCTAATCAAACTTTGCTGAAGTGGACAGAAATGGCTGGCACAAACCTACACCTCATGTTTTATTTGAGTAATAGTGGATTGAACTGAAGCACACTTGACTAAAGTAGTCTGGTAATAAACATGGCAGTTTTTCACTGTGTGTTCCTATGATTCTGGCAGCTTTATCAGCACAGATCAGCACTTCTGTCCTCAGAATCCTATATGTTCTTATAGGGCTTTTCTTTCCAGTCGCTGAGCTTGAAGGGAAATAGCACCACATTTCATCAGTGCTAAATACAGATGTTAACATACCAGATTTTCATCTGCTATAAGTGACCTTGGCAATCTTTAGTTTTTCCTTATGTCTTCATGATGAAAAACTTCTGTATCATCGTAAATGTAAACCCAATTGAAGAAATATTATGATAGTTTTAATTGTTGTTTTGAAATAATCTAAAGTGACTTGATGATGAAAATATTAGTGCAGTGCAGACAAAGGACCCAAGAGCTAAAGGATCAGCTTGAGAATAAAAGCCAAGTGCTGTTAAAAAAATAAAGAGATACACAAAGAAAACACAAGGATTTATATATATATAAACATTAACATGTCAGAAATGAATTGGCAACTGACAATACACACTTGACTAGACTAAAGATAGATGTAGTCACTGGGTCTTGAAGGATACCACAAACTTTTCATTGTAGACTGTTTACTTCACATCTTATAAATATTTTTATCTCCATAATTTAGTACTGTTTCTTACATCCATGTCTTGCTCAGGCAAAGTGAATTATCTAAAATTCAATACCTTACCCAATGCCATTCAGTAACAGATACAAAGCACATAATTTTGCCTTTATTATCACTTAACTGCAGTTTATCCCAGATATTAACAAAATGTTAGAACTGTTACAACAATCAATCATACCCATTTCCTTAGATATAGTCAAGCTCATTTGTGAATATTTGTATATATGAACAGGCAATACAATTTTTATTGTTTTATTTTTTAGATTTAATGACTGAATGGCATTAAACATACTGATCAGGATCAGTGCCACCCTATCACTGTGCTACTATTTAATAATCATACACTTTCTCAATATCTCCTACTATTGTTATCCCCTAAATTACTTTTCTATCGCATAATTTTTATTTAAAAATTACTCTATGCAAGGAAAAATAGGACCTACAGCCATTTCAGACTGTTTTTGTTTACAGCCTGTCAAAAGAGTCATCCAGTCTTCATTTGTAATACTAGTAAATTTCTTTCTTCATTGCTAAAAAGGTGAGAGGGTGGGCGCATGAACTCAGCTTATTTACATCGTAACCTTTTGAAGTATTTATAGGCTGATTCCAGGTTATAATGGCTTTTTTTAAAGATGATAAGTTCATGTGTGGAATTTATTCAGATATAAGTTTTCATTTCTTTGGAATAGGTGTTCACAAGTGTCTTTGTTGG
Organism: Ellobius talpinus; assembly: GCA_001685095.1. NCBI lineage: Eukaryota > Metazoa > Chordata > Mammalia > Rodentia > Cricetidae > Ellobius > Ellobius talpinus. The sequence continues at coordinate 5,859 of LOJH01042430.1, read as the reverse complement.
GTAATGTGATTATTCCCCTTTTCGTGTTATAAAGGACAGCAAATTGTTTTCTCTTCTACTTGGACCATTTTTGCTTTCCTTCAGATTAATTCATCAATTACATTCATCCTCCCAAGATATTTCCCAAAATTCCATATTGTTGTTCTTTTCATTTGACCAAGTATTTTACTAACATCTATAGCTTTGATTTCTTATGTAGTAAGTACGGCTTTAAACAGTCTCCTTATCTATTCAGACTTTCCCCTATGTAGCAATGTGTGTTACTCATCCTCCAGTATAATTCGGTAGTCTCCATTGTGCAGGTTGTTGTAGGTAAAGGAGACAGCATATGGGAACAGGTTGTCTGTTAGAGAATACTCAGCTGAAGACATTGTACAAGGTCACATCTTTCCCTTGCTTGGAGGTTTGTAAACATCCTAGCATTGTTACTACCATGAGAGAATATGATAAGACTATTTAACTTTTAAAGTTCCATTTGAAGTATCTAAGGTTGCTTGTATTTCAGGTTGATTTCTCTTCATTTTTGTACTTTCTTCTAGTCCCTTGTTCACGTTTTGTTCTGAAATATTATTTTGTCCTTTTTGGACAAAATTCTAACTCTAACTCATTTGCCATGCATCCTAAATTACAGCCATGGTGTAGCTACCTTTCACTTTTCATTTTATCCTTATTTAAACACACAGACCTTACTTCACACATAACCTCCTAAATCTTTTTATTCTTGGTCATGTTGGCTTCTACTAATGGAGACCAGCTGAGGGCTCTGAAGGACAATAGAATACTACAGAAATGATAGAGTCTTTCCATTTGTTTCCGGTTTTTTCAGCGTTCTCCAAACAGAGTGGTGGTTATTCATCCTGCCAGGAACAGTTAATTACAGCAGATGCAACCCGTTCTAGCTTGTGGTTTTGCCATATCACCAGATCTAACTCTGTTATGCACTTCAAAAATACGTGTTAATCACATGATCTTCTTAATAGTCTCAATGTCAACACATGAGGCAGTCTCCTTCATATTATATGATATTAATAATAAGTAATACTTCTTTTTATTATTCTCTGTTGAGTGACAGCTGATACTGCATTAATAATGCCTCCATATTTCTTGTTAGCCTTCCTGATTTGCAAATAGTTGGTTAAAACTTTGAATACTACATTATTCCTGTTATGTCTCCTGTCATATGGATTAGTAACTATATAAGACAGTTTGACTAATTTCTTACATAAGAAAGTAAATTATTTTTTCAAGAAAAGAACTATTTTAGAAAAATATAAAATGAAAAATATATAGTTGTAGAACACAAATTTCAATTTACTTTACATTTTAGTTGTTATTTTTGTTGTTTTATTACAATATTCTTTGTTCTTATTCTCTGATATATTGCATTCTGATCCCTGTTTCCCCTCCTTCCTCTTCTCCACGTACATCCCTCCCATTTCTCCTCTTCCCCAGATTAACCCCTTATCCATTTCTCTTGAGAAAAGGGCATGCCTCCCAGGGAGAGCAACCAGACATGGCATCTCAGGTTGCCAGTAGACTAGGAACTTTCCTTTATATTAAGGCTGAACAAGGCAACCCAGTAGGAGAGAAAATGTCCTAAAATCAGACAAAAGATTCAGAGAAAGTCCCCGCTCTGACTGTTAATTTATTTTATTCATAAAAATTTCATACATGTAGATAATAAGAAGGACCATAACTCACACCCATTTCCCTTTTCCTACTGTTCATGTAGTTTATCAACAGTTCTTTCTCCCATGTCTAATAATAACCAAGTTCAATTAGTGCTGCCCACATTTTTTGTTGTTTAATCAAAGAGCTTTTTAAATTTCTAGTTTCTAATTTAATCATGTGAGTGCTTGAATTTTTTATTCTACCCCAAATATGAAGACTATCTACAGTTTTTAATGATTTACTGATAAATCTACAAAACAAGTCAGTGAAACAAAAGTAACATGCTTGATTACAAAGAAAGAGACTACAATAAAAAGAAAAGATAACAGAGAGGTAAACATACAATATATTTCAGAAAATAAGACTTTTACATAGATTTTATTGAAAGTAGAACTGGAAACTGATGACTAAATGTCTATCCCTTTTTAAAACAAGGGCTTTAGATGCATGTGAGAACCCAAGTTCTATACAACTGGAACATACCACTTATAAACTGTCAATTCTTGAGCTGAATTAAATTGGCAAGACAATTCAAGATGGATGACTCTACTTTTGCATACATATAATAGAGAAAACTGCAAATGTCATGAAAAATATCACTAGCCAAAAGTAGTTAATTTTGTTTGACAGTTGACCACATTCACACTTTTAAAACCAAGCTGTACAGAGGTAACTAAAGCAAGGAGAAATCTTAATTCAGACTGACTGTGATATTTTCTTTGGAATGTTTGAGGAGTAACATATTTTCAATGTTATTTATTCTGTATTAGCATCGGGTTTGGTATATTTATGACATTTTGAAGTTGATTTTCTGAAAGAGAAATCCAATTTATGTTACTAGTGTGCAAGAAGAATGCAATTAATTATTTTCCTGGAAACAACTCCCATATTGCCAACACATAAAACACAGTTGTGTGTGATATGCCAATTTAGAAGCAAAATAAGACAACATAAGAGGAAAACCAAACACATTTTGTTATAAATGTTCTGGAAGTAGCTATCACATACATTTTTGTGAGGAATTTATTTTACTTATGTAGATGTGGTATTCTGAATAATACTATTTATTAAGAAGCCATGTGCATCACAGTGTCACATTTTACAAACTGTAATGGAACATAAAATTACAAATGTAAAAATATACTTGAAATATTTGTAAATAGCAGGCTAAACCTCTAAACAAACACAAATGTTATTGGAACATAATATTCCAAGCAAGATTAAGAAGGCATTTTAAGGAACAGTAATGAAAAAGCTAGCTACATTTCACATGTATTCATGTATATATGTATAAATTACATGCATTGCATTTTAATATAACTCTGACAACAATGTATGAAAATATAATAAATTTGAATATACAAACACATGATTACAAATTCAATTTTCCATGCTTATTCACTTAGATAAATAGATGACAGACAGATACCAGTAATATTGGTTTACATCAAGGTATTCTTGTTGAGATACCTCCATTATTTATGAATTTAGAATTGCATAAGTAAATAATCTTATTTGTATCATATCGGATTAACTTGTAATATGTTTCACTGACTTTGCAAACCATTACTCTACTATCATTTAAAGATTCCTATTAGCATATTATATGTGGTATGATACTTTTTCTTAGGAACTCCACAGTCCCAACTGAATATATAGAACTCTATTGGAATTGTTCTCTACTATCACTGAACTCATGTAAATTACCTCTGATTTCACATACAATGTTCAGTAAATATAATAAACTCTGAATTCTATAGGATGCAGTGGGCTGAACTGCCTGGAAAGCTGCATCCTTGTTATGTCTGTCATAGTAAATAAAACATCTTGAGCTAGGGAAAACTGACTATGTCTTCCAACGCTTTGTGTCTCTATCACTCAGAAGTAACTATTTCTTGAAACATTGCCCAGTGAGCCAGGTGATCTCTGAGGTATATAGTCCAGAGAGTAACAGTTGGGCAGAAACAGTCAACACTTATCTTCCCTTGAACCTGAGGTTAGATTCAGAATGATTCAATACTTCTTTTGTCTCTTGATATATCTATTTCTAAGCAATAAGCTTGCCTTACAGAGCTGATGAATGAGTCAGTATAACAGTTATTTTTCTGCTGTGATAGAAGACCATGGACAAAGAAAACTTAAGAAAGAAAAAGTTTAGTTCAACTTAGGGATCTGGAAGGACAAAAGTCCTTTATGGCAAGATGAGTCATGAAAACAAACAAGGGACAGGCACTGGAGAAGGAAGAGGAAAAAAAATCACATCTTTAAAGGCAAGCCCTGAACAGAGAGAAAGAATCTGAACTCCCAAATACCTACAGTTTGACCACATTTTCTGACATTCTCAAAGCACTACCAACAATTGGGGAACTTGGTCAAATGTCTAAATTTAAAGGGTTCATTTCTCATTCAAACGACTACATTCAGTTTTCATTAGATTCAGAACAACTAGGAATCAGTGCATAGTGGAAGAAGGGAATAGTTAAGGATAAGGCACCCGCTGTGCTTGAATTCCTGCTCTGAGCTTGCATGGTGCTGGTCTCCACTGAGTGACAGTAAGAAGGGATCCTCTCTGTATTGAAAAGCTGCTTCACGATCTGGAATTTTAATATGTATAGTTAAGAAATAAGTTATAGCTGACAAATCCATAAATTAATTTATTTGTTCTTTCATGTTTCCTCTCTTAGGAATAGGTCATATTTATATACGACTCAAAATTTGAAAGACATAATTACATATTTGATTAAGGGTTTATTTTACATTTTCTTTTTCTGTTAGATTTTCAATTTATCTTATCTTTCCACTTTTCCTTTATCTATGAATTTGTCCTATTGTGTATCTGAAATTCTTTATTGACAAGGAACATTTTAAAAATTGTGGTCGCAGTAGCCCTGGATGCTGACTCTGCCTTTTGTGGCCTTTCTATGTGGAGGAAGTACATTTACCGCATCTGTGAGCCATGCTCACTGCCCTAGCTCCAGGGATGCTGTGAGTCTATGTTGCCATTAAGCAACTTGTAGCACCCTTCTCACAAACCTATATTTAAGTACTCCATAGCTGAACCTCACAAAAGGGCTACAACTGTTTTGCTGCCAGTAGGATCCAGACATCTGTTTCTTAAATGAGTCTCACCTCTGCTTGTTAGCCAGCACACAGAGCCTATTTGAAAAACAACAACAAAATCTGCAACTACCAAGAAGCTGTACTTAACTTCTGTTTTTGTGGGTCTTGAAGCCCACAGTTTTATCTTAAGTTTCTGCAGGTCTTATGTGGAGCTGGAGCCCAGATAGTGGGCGCCATTTTGTTAGTGGACACTGCGCTTTTGTTTCCAGGCCACCCAGACCCAAATAATCACACAGAAACTTTATTAATTGCAACATTGTTTTGCCAACAACTTAGTCATATTTATAGCTAGCTTTTGTATCTCAAATTAACCCATTTGTATTGTTTTGTATTTTACCGTGAGGCTCATGGATTATTATCTCTTGCTTCTTGGCCAGCTCCTTTGCATCTGTCTCCTGGGGCAGCTACATGGCATCTCTTTGACTCTGCCTACAAGTTCTCTATATCTCATCCAGCCTTGCTATATTCTTCCTGCCATAAGTCAAAGCAGCTTTATTCATTAACCAATAAGAACTACACATATACAGAAGGATATCCCATGTCATTATATTTCAGGTATGTCATTTCTGAAAGAAAGAATCTTATATAGGTTTCCATAAGACTGTGTCAAAGGCCATGTAGGTAGACACATTCCTACATTCATTAAACTCCTAAACTTTTCATTTTGAACTTCAGAGTCTTGGTGTATTTAATGTTGATTTACATTGGTAATTCCATTTTTTCTATCCATTTTTATCAGTATCCAATAACCAAACACAATGAAAACAATTTACTATAAAATAAAAACACAGTTTGGTAGAAGCTATGGTTTTGCAATATCCATGGATATTGGTTTCAACAAGTCCCATAGAGTTACAAATAATTTAAAAAACCAAGATAAGTCTGGTTCCTGGGACACCTCTCCAGAAATACTAAATTCTTGGAGGATATGATCCAGATATAGCTTTGTCATACTAGAGGCAGGCCACCATAGAACTCTTTAAGTCTCCATTTCTAAGCACATGAAAATTCAAGTTCACTTTCTTTCTTCAATGCCTTAAAGTTCTTGTCAAATAGATCTTTCACTTC
>LOJH01042429.1:0-10392 GCA_001685095.1 Ellobius talpinus | reverse complement strand
GTGCATGAACTTGTAGTGATTAGGAGCAGCGGGCTGGCCTGCTTTTCGTCCCGCCCGGCTCCCGCACGGCTAGTTTAGCCCCAGAAATAATAACATAGAAACTGTACTCATTTAAACACTGCCTGGCCCATTATCTCCAGTCCCTTATTGGCCAACTATCACATATTGATCTAACCCATTTCTAATATCTGTATTGCCACTTGACTGTGGCTTACCGGCATGAGTCTAACCAGCGTCCATCTCGGAGAGGAGAACCATGGCGTCTGCCTGACTCTGCTTCTTTCTCCCACAATTCTGTTCTGTCTTCTCCGCCTACCTATGTTCTGACCTATCAGGCCAAGTAGTTTTCTTTATTAATTAACCAATGAAAGAAACAGATAAATAGAAGACCCTCCTACATCATGAACTACTTACAATTAGTGATCATAGGAAGCCAGTGAGTGATGGCCATGCCAGTTTTCAGCTTGTCTGTGTTTGGTATTACAATCTCTCTCATGTCCAACACTTTGGTCACCAGTTAAATTGGCCTACTCTCTAATTACAGATCTTTTTATTATTTATTTTTATTGTATGTGCATTGGTGGTTTTCAACAAGAAACGGGAAGTTACTGGGAGTTGTGAGCCATCTGTGGGTGCTGGGGATTGAACTCAGGTCCTCTGGAAGACTGGCTAGTGCTCTTAACTACTGAGCCAACTCTCCAGTCCTCTAGTTCCAATCTTAATTACTCCTTACCAGTCTCCGCTAGTCACTGAACCCTCCCCCACCAGCCCTCTCAGCACCTCTTTATACTGACTCAGTTTTTGTAACTCCAACCCCCAAACCCAGCAGTATAGCAGGAGCCGGTCAGGGGAACCTTATCTCCCTGCTGCAAAAGGGGGGACCCTCACTGAAGACTCCCATCTCTTCCTGTCAGTGGGGTAGAAAATCATACTGCTATATCTGAGAGTTATAGACCAGGGAGTACTGTAGACATGGCTGTCTTGAAAGTTTCACTTAAAGGGGCCAAAAAGGAGGAGGGGCTGACTGTGTGGGGATGACTTCAAGGAGCAACCTCAAGGGAAGCAGAGGTGGGGTAGGGACCCAGGAACAGCAAATAGCAAAGCCAGGAGCAGGGAGAGTTTGCACCAGACTAATAGCACATGCTCGCCATTTGTATCTTTATGCCCTTTTTGTTTTTGTAGGATATGTGTGTTTATACATTTCTCATATATAAAAAATACTTATTTATACTGAAGTTTTGAAAATCTTTTTTATTATTATTTTATTTTTTTAAGACAGGGTTTCTCCGTGTAGCCCTAGCTGTCCTGGAGCTCGCTTTGTAGACTAGGCTGGCCTTGATCTCACAGAGATCCACCTGCCTCTGCCTCCTGAGTGCTGGGATTAAAGGCGTGTGCCATCACTGCCTGGCTGAAATTCTTAATAGCATACTTTATTAAAATAACTTCAAGGAATCAACTCACAAAAAGTAAATACCCCAATCCTGGTGTTTCCTTATTTTGTGATCATTTTAGGATTTCCTATTCCCACCTTTTCTGAAACCTCTGTCCTTTTATGTCCGAGAGAGTGCACTCCACTGCTGTGTCAGAGAGAGAAGTTTGGGTTCCAGGATAAACTCAGAAGTCAGCTACCTCCCTGCTCCTATTCACCAGGCAGCCTAGGTACCTTTGTTCAGGCATCCTGGATGCTCAGCACCTTGCATTCAGGGTACTGGCATGCAGGTATAGTCTGAGAATTCTTGACCTTCAGAATGCCTCCTTGGGTAGGGAATGGACTTAGGTCAAAGGAAGTTATTATTCTAATGCTAAGCCCCAGGATTAGTAAACTCAGTGTCTACTATTTAAATCAGAGCTGCCAGAGTCTAAATTCAAACCCTTCTATTTCACGGCCCTCTCATGGGCAAGAAAACCCACACACAACCCCACATTTCCCACATCTAACTATGGCAGATGTTTCTGTTTGGAGGAGGCAGAGAGGCATGAGTTTGTAGAGGAGACAACCCTGCCTGCCCCGCCATTTGTCACATGGTTCAGGTTTCAATTCTCCCCTACAGAAAGGGAAATCGCCAACGGAGCCAGGCTCTCGGCACAGTGCAAAGGCTGGAATTTGAAATAGAGCTTTTACAAAATAAAGCCCAAGTAAATAAGATCCCAAATCCTAAGTCCAGGCATCTCTGTGAAGGTCTGTGAAGCACCCAGCTGGCAGTGGAAGTGGCCTCCACTGGCCTTACAAGCCTTACCCTCTCTATGACTGCCTTGATGATTAAACCCAAGATGGGCAGAATCTTTGGACCACTTGAGTTATCAATTTCTCTCTCCATAAGTTCCATTAGAAATGGTCATTTCAAGAAAGAGAAGTGATACTCTTGACTCCTTAAAATAATCACTTTGCTCCTTTACCCTAGACATCCATCCAACCATGGAAGAACAGCCATTTCCACGTCCTCCTGCAATGGGGCATGGTGGGCGGATGTAGACAGATCTCTGCTAGCATCTGCTTTGTCATGTACCATCTATAGGACCTTGAATAAGTTACTAGACGTCTGAGGATTCTTTCTAGCTATCTCGTCTGGTTACCCATTCTCATCTGGTTATCTCATTCTGTTACCCAGAAACACATCACCACTGTTTCATGCTCAAAGCTTGGAATTAGTGGATTTTCATTCAAATACATGGAAGTGGGTTTTGTTCTGTAAAGAAAGCCTCTACTGGCACAGGAAATCCCATTCAAGACCAGACAGAAAGGGCTGAAAGGCTCCAGACCCTGCTTGAGCTCCAGATGGCTAGTAGCTCTGAGCAGTTATATCTACTGTCTACCGCTGCCTCTGGTCCTCAGCCTGATGGTAAGGGGAGCTCTGGCTCATCATCAGGCAGATGTTAGCACATATGTCTAGATAGAATTTAGTATAGTCGATCTGGGTGCCAGCCTGAATTGTTTTCTCTTCCTTGAAGCTTTGGGCTTCACCTAGACATAAACCAGGACTCAGGTTAAAGGCCTGGTAGATTGCCACATAGCCCACTGATCTGGAACGCAACCCGAGGAAGTGGTGGAGGAGCACAACCATGCTCAATGTTGATCTCCAGACCCTCAAACACCCAGAAACACCAAATTCTCAGCTCTATGTTCACTGACAAGGGTGGGATTGGGTTTGTAAAGTGCTCATGGAACAACACCCGGAACTGGAACTGGCTTCTGTGTACCTGACCTCCGAGGGTACCTGCCCCTCTCCCCATCTGAGATATGAAGATGATTAACCGGGAGCATGCCCATTAGACAGCCACCATCCTGCAGGGTTTGATCATTATTACCTGGCATACATAACTCCACTCCATGAGTTCAGATCTTTGAGGATACCCATCTGGTTTGAAGGAGAACATCTAAGGCTGCCTTAAAAAACTGCTCGCTGAGATGAAATGCATAAAATAAATAGATTATATCCCAGACCTGGAAAATGGTGAAATACCTCTAGTTCCGACTAGGGGGCCCGCAGAGGTGTGTGCGGTTTTCACTGCTATCCCGATGCAGTGGGCGTCTCTAGGGACCCGTTACATTTATTGTTAAAATATTTATTCTGCTCACCAGGCTTCCTCCAAAATACATATGGTCTCCTGGAAGGAGTTCAGCTCCACTGGGGTTGGAAACATGAGACAACAATTTGCCCCAACCACAGCAACTTGTACACTTGATTCTTAAGACAGGCGAATAATTCACCCAGGCATAAACACAATCCTTTGTTGAGATTCTCAGTTGGTGTCTTGCCTCCTAGGACTCCATTTCAGGATGACTCATCTACTTGTTCCTGACAAGACGGTTTCTAGGGCACTGACAGATGCTAAATTCAAGTGTGTGTCAGCCATGACTGATCTTTATTTTGTTTTGGTGCGTGCGGGTTTGGGGGTGGGGTGGGAATGTATGTCTGTGTCCATGTGCCAGCACCCTTTGCTTAGGACCACAAACTCATGGCATCAAAAATCAGAAATAGTTGGTGAGAATAGTTGGTTTCATCATATTTTTCCACTCAGCATCTACTTAATAAGGAGGCAGAGAAGCGGTCTTGGCCTGCAATAAAACCAGGCTTGTGGGAAGGTCAGTGAGCAGCAAGCAGTTGCAAAGCTCTCCGCGCCTAGCACACCACACAGCATGCTCTTGAAACTTTTTGTCTTCCCTTCAAAGATGGGAGGATCTGTGGTCCAAATTTTTATCAGGTTCCATAGCATCTCACGTAGCAGTGGGGCTTTCAAACACATCGAATAGATGAAGGGAATAGCTGGGATGTAGCTTAGTGGTAGAGCACTTGACTGGCATGCGAAGTCCTGGGTTCAACACAATTGAACTAGCAACACAATGAAAAATCAAAGCGTTGTTGTGAAATAATAGCTTACCAAATAGATGGGTGAATAAACGGACAAGGGTAAGGCATAGTGTCTTCCCTAGGGTTTCTATGGCTGGAATAAAATGTCATGGCCAAAGAAATCTGGGGAGGAAAGAGTTTTCTTCTGCTTATAGCTTTTACTCCATCGCTCAGGGAAGTCAGGGCAAGAACTGGTTGCAGGAGCTGATGCAGAGGCCACGGTAGTGTGCTGCTTCCTGGCTTGCTCTTCCTGGTTTGTTCAATCAGCTCCCAGATACACTTCCAGAACCCCTTGCCCAGGGACAACACCTCCCACAGTGGGCTGGGCCCTTCCGCAGCTATCATCAATCAAGAAAATGCTCCACAGCCTTGCATACACGCCATTTTTTGTTTTCTTTTTTGTTTGTTTTTGTTTGATTTTTCAAGACAGAGTTTCTCTGTGTAGCTCTGGCTATCCCAGAACTTGCTCTGTAGTCCAGGCTGGCCTTGAGCTCAGAGATCCTCCTACCTCTACCTCCCAAGTCTTGGGATTAAAGGCATGTGCCACTACTGTCCGTGACTATACACCAATCTTATGGAAACATTTTCTTAATTGACCCTAGCCTATATTAAGTTGTTGGCATGGGGCATTCTCTCTGTAAGGAGATTCTGGGTGGAATACTGATTCTCAGATTTTCCTTGTGTAGGCTTTGACAGTTCTGCTGGGGTACAGGAACACAACAATGTGCCAGGCACAGATACGGCTTAAAATGGTGCTTAGTTGGGCCTGGAACCCTCTAGTCCTGCATCAGCGCAACTGTCTTCTGAGGGTTCTTGCTTCTACTTATTAACTCCACACATCCCCTCCTCTCGTCATTTGTCTGTTTCTCCATGAGGTGAGTGCAGACGCACTACTGCAGAAGCACGGGGCACTCCTTAGGTTAGTTCCTGTATAGCTGCCTTTTCTTTATATTTATTTTCATTTTATGTACACTGGTGTTGGGTCCCCTGGAACTGAAATTACAGACAGTTGTGAGCTGCCCTGTGGGTTCTGGGAACTGAACCCAGGTCCTCTGGAAGAGCGGTCAGTGCTCTTAACCACTGAGCCATCTCCCCTGCCCCCTACTTTTTCTTTAAGATGGGACCTCTAACCTAAGTTCACAACTCTCTCGCTACTCGTACATTGTAAGTACGTTGAGTAGAGAGAAGACACGGGGTCTGTCCTCTAACCAGGGGCAGGGTGTAAGACAGAGCACTAGTTATGTTTTTTTTTGTATTTTCTGTCTGCGAAGCGGAGTTAGCTAAAGCTACAAGGATTGGGTAAACACACGGTAAACGAAGTGACAGCTGTTATGTTCCGTCTTGAACTTTTAAGCCATAAGGAACCCTAAAGTGGTCACTAAAAACCCCTGACTTTGCCTGACCATTAATCAGTAGGCATTTTCTGAGGTATGAGGTCAAAGGTGAGCCTCTCCCTGGCTTCCCTGCAACTACACAGACATGCACTTACCTACAGGGATGGTTGACCATCTGAGGAGACCTGTGACCCCTGACAAGAAGTGACCCAGGCGTTTCCCTGGTAGCAAAGAGTGAACTGTGGAACATTGCTTTGTTCTTCTGAGCTGAGCCAGAGCTAAACACTGGACCCTGAGGTTTGGTTATTTATAGATTTGCTCCTGTCCCTTTCCAGACAGAGAAAAACATTATTCATGGACCCCCCCAAAGGTACCTAACACAAGACCTGGAGCATAGTAGATGCTAGCAAATGATCGGGCTATCATTTGTCTGATATTTCAGATCAGTATGCAGGTAAGAAAGGCAGAGCTGGTGTCTGCTCTAGGTGTCGTATGCTATTGTTACTGTTGCCTTTGAGGATGCTTCATGTCACCAGGTCAAATGAGATGATGACTGTGGGCACAGGTGGTCTTAAAGAAGGTGAGGAGTCCTGTTCTTTAAAGCTTAAAGGCGGGGGGGGGAAGAGGAAGAGGGAAAAGCAGAGAGCTAAAAACTGATTCAGCTACCAACAGATGTTCCACCGTGGCTCCTGGTCGCCAGAGAAACTGATGGAGGTGAGGTTTTTAAGTGGCTACAGACATCCCTAAATGTGACAAGGGGAGATATTTAGTATAGCCCGAAAGCATTGCCAGAGGCCCACTCCAGGGCCCCAGACTGGGTCTACTCCCACCAGGCCAGTCACTTTTTCATGGCTTGGAAGACGACTCTGAAGGCCATGTCCATCTGGCAGAAATGACAAGGCCAGCTGCTATTAAAGGCTGTTTGTGATCTCCTGGCACTGGCAGCACTGGCTGAAAGGCTCTCCAGGCTGCCCTGGCACTCAGGCCTGGCACTTCAGAGTAGCTCTGTCAGCAGAGCCTAGGTTATGGCACCTCAGAAAACAATGTGGGGAAAGCTGATGCCATGTTGGCGAAGCTCACCTGAGGCCACTTCCATCTGTCACTACCTCTCTTTATAGGTTTCTACTTTCTCTTTCTCTTTAGAAGTCAGAGTCTTTGGTAGCCTTTCTGTGCCCTCACTGGGAAAGTACCATGGATGACAATACCCACTTTCAGTCTGACAATGGGCAAGGCATCTGACCAGGTCCTGGAACAATCCTCAGCTAAGGCTAGGATAGAGGATGGTGTCTTGACTTAAGGAGATACAACCTACTTGTTTGCCTCAAATGAGCACTGAGATCTGCACAGATCATGTGGTGTTCATCTTGGGGCAGGAGGAATCATCTTACATCTGCTCCTGAAGCCCAAAGTGAACCTCTGAGATATCTGTGTGATATTGGGGCTTTCCTGCCACCATCTTGGGCCCTAGCTAGGGTGTCTTAGTTGTAAGCAATAGGAAGCAAGTACATTAAGTACCAAAAGGATATAGGGTAGCTCAAAATATCAAAGACTTAATCCTTTAGCCTGAGAAAGAGTTGAAACAGGAGGTTTTGTACACAGCACAACCAAAGCCATGTTAGAGACACCATTCTGACCTAAGAGCCTAGCATGTAGACCCTAACACACCTACCAACACGAAAACAAAGACCTAGTCCATCGTATTCCACAGTTATGAAAACATCCCTAAATGTCCTAACCTTGCTCTTTGATTTTTATAGCTTCACTTATTGCTGTTATGGCTAATTAAAGCATGTCAACCAGGGTATGTATGGTTTTGGTACATCGAAAGCCAAAATAGTAAGGCTTACAGCTACATAATTTAGGCAAGTTCCCCATGTAGCCTGCTGTCTGGTGAATAAAGATGATGGCTTTAAGTCTGAGTGCTTTCTGAAGAGTTATCTAACAACAGTTTGGGGTCAAGAAGACCAGTCACGAAGTAGAGACTGATTCCTTTAAATTCTAGATAATTTTCCATCCCAATATCAAGCCACTCAGGATTCCTGGTAAATCTAACTGACTATATTTACATCAAGTGAGCCAAGCAAAGCTGATCACACTGGCTTAGTTTGATTGACAGGCACATCCTGGCTTTACAGAATATGGGGTGGGAAAGACGTTTCCAAAATATGACAAACGTCAGCCCTCCAGATAAGAGAATCCTTTATGGCCATGTTTGCTCTAACTTGTCAATAATCAGATTCTACCATGAGGAAAATGACATCTTTCAAAAATGTCAAAGACAGGTGAGGATCCTGATGTCAGCAGTTAAATGAACTATGAAAGGGAGACCTGGAGCTGTTCTCTATTTCTTTGAAAACTTAATAAAGGAATTACAGCATTCACCCAAGCCAAAAGCTTAGACATCACCCACAAACTTCCACTGCTTTCCTTCTCCCTCCTCCCAAACAAATTGGGAACGGGTTTTCTTCTGTCTTACGTCTTGAACAGATTTGGCTGACTACCAAGGCGGGGGCTTTACACCTGTCTAGACCACAGTTGCTCAGCAAGTCTCCCTGGTTACAGGCTCTCCCACTGGGGCTTCCCACCCTGCCACCAAAAGGATCTGTTGGGAACCCAAATCTGATCTTTCCTTCACAAGCGCTTTGTTTCTGTAATGTAGAAAAACTTGGCACGCAGACAGGGGCCTGGGATCTGTCTAATGTTGCTGTCCTAGCCTTCGTCCGAGTTTCCCTTCCTTCACAGTGTTCATCTGAAGTCTTCTAACTACACAACTGCAGTAAAGACGCAGGATAACAAGTCGCCCTCAAATTCAGTGCTGCACAAGGATTAAATTCTCCTCCCCTTCTTCTTCCCCAGACATCAGACAGTCCAACCTCCCAGGTGACAGCATATGAAGACATGTTCTCTATGGAGATAATAAGATCAAAGGAGGTCATTGCAGTGGGGATCTAATGCAATATAGCTAGTGTCCTTATATGAAGACACCAGAACTTACTACCTGCTGCACAGTCACAGAGAAGTGACTGTCTACAAACCGCGAAGATTGCCCTTCCCAGCACTGTCCTTTGGGGCTGCATATAAAGCACAATGGTAGAGAGTGATTCATGCACATGAGGCCCCAGGTTCAATACACAGCACTGCAAAATCGAAACAACACAAATCTGCTTTTGCATTTTCTCCTCTGCTGGCACTGGGAACCCAGTGGGTACAGGCAAACAGAGGGAAGCTAATAAGCTACACACAGCTCTGTGGGTCCTTCCTGAACCTCATTGCTGCACTATTTCCCAGGACGCCCGGGTCCCTCTGTCACTCTGGCTGGTCCCTGGCAGTTGAAGCACTCGTGGTTACCTTCCAGTTTAGGATAATGTCCCATACCAAGGAACCAGCCACAAAACAAGGGACTCAGGTCTTGAATTTCAAGAGACGGACATTTTCCTTGCAGCCTGACAGAAGCCGTCAGAACCCAGTCTTTTCCTTGACTTGTTCAGAGTAGAACTGCGTATATGCTTCACGTCACATCCTGGGCATGAATCAGTCTGCTTCCTGCAATGAAGGACAGGGCATCACAGCAGAAAAGAAAGAGAAGGAAGCAGGGGATCTCCAAGGAGTCGAGCTGGCCTCTCAGACGCTCTACTAAACACACACAAGCACAAAGACAGGCAGGCCACAGCTTGCAGTGCCACCAGAACGAGATCACAGTTCTCAACAACGTTGTGCCCACAAAGCGATGCTGGCCGAATCAGACAACCTGTGCCATGTACACAGGTCGGGAGCCTTCCCAGCAGACTTTGCTATCTTTCATGGTCGGCAGCCCCTTCTTGTAGCAATCTGCTGAAAGGGAAGGAGCAATGGTATCCACACATCACTGGCTCTAAACTCTTCTCTTAGCAGCAAACATGGCAGCCAAGTAGTTTCTACCCTGTAACCGAATCAAAGAATTTAAGAAAAAAAAATGTTCTTAAATGTCAAGACCCACAATGCTCCAGGGCCACATCTAATGAAGTTACAGCCTCTGATGTCAACAGCTTCCAGGCTGGTCTAGCACTTTCACAAACACATTCCAGAACAGCCAACCTGATCTGGTGTTGACACAGGCTCACAACTGTCAGAGGCAGTAGTTTTCAATTTATGGATGCCATAAAGCTTTGCAATCTGATCACGACAATGTGCTGTGTTTCTGACAGTAAACAGGAGGTAAGAGGCTGGGGAACACTGGCCATGGGTGTGATCTCATGGGGGAAATGTATAATGGTATAAAGGATTTGGAAGCAGCCTCGGTAGGAACCAAGAGGCGTTAGGCGCTCAGCCGACTCTAGAAGACTCCATTGGCCCAAAGCACGTTGGTCAGGCAAGGAGAATTAGTTACAACCCGCACTGTGGGATGCACATCGTGTGGTTGAGTACAGAGTGTACTGAGCCAGGAAACACCTCCAAGAGCGTCAATGATACTATTCCAAGATGCAGCAAAAGAGCACCTGCTCTGTGCTTACACCCGAATGTGTGTATGTGCACCATGTGCCTTGGTACTAGTGCCAGTCTCTTCAGATGGGTTTCTCACAGTTTTCCAAAGCTGGGGCATCCAGATAGCTGAAATCTGTGCAACTGGTAAACATTTATTACCCACAGGAAGTCAAACATAGTGCTAAAACCGAGACTAAGTGTTGGGACCAATTGAGTCCTGGCCTTCAGCTGCTCTTCCCTGTCTAGAG
>LOJH01042427.1:0-13776 GCA_001685095.1 Ellobius talpinus | reverse complement strand
GAGAGAGAGAGAGAGAGAGAGAGAGAGAGAGAGAGAGAGAGAGAGATATTAACTCTGGGGACTGTGTGACTGTGTATTGGTGAGGATGTACAGTAAGAAAGGCCCAATAGGCTTATTATGGGCCATTTGAGCAGCATTTGGTTTGTAGGCGTTCATCAAACTGGAATGTGCATAAGTATAAAGCTTTGTAGCAGTATGGTCAGTCCAGAAAACTTCCTGCAATTGAACATTACTGGACCAAGAGGAAACAGTAATAAAAGAAAGCACACAAGCAGACAGGAGTCAGGTTCCAGAAGACCAAAGAAGCTGCCATAAAGCAATTTGGATTTAAATGTAAGAGTAATTTAAAATTTTCAAGTAGAGATGGATTCAGTGCTGACAGTTGGAGTGTGTTGAGGTTAATTTTAGACTTGGGAAGACTGGGTTATATGTGATTGTTGCTTGTAGAAGTATATTTTAGATGGGACATTCAACACTATTGAATGAACAAGGATCTCTGAGAGTGTTGGAATATTTGATTCATGATTAATATATAGTTCTCATTACAAATAAACAAAGGGGTAATTATGACAGTGGGCTGTGACACCAACTTAGACATAGAATCATAATGATCTAGTTTGCCTAAGTATCCCAGTGCTATTTACCTTCCTCTGAGTGAAGTCAGATTTGGGTTGAAATGGCTGAATCTACAGGTAGATAAAATGGAGACTCCAGACGCTGGAAAAGAAAGTTTAGAGAACTAGAGAGCCAGGCATGACACTCCTAGAATGGATGAAAGTATTGCACAGCAGTGATAGGGCCCAGCTGTGGAGCTGTGATGACACAGTATGAATTTTCAACTGTTTCCAGCTTTGAAAGATTCATTCTCCAGGAAAAAAAGCTATTAAGCACAAAATCCCCAGTTAATTTGCCATGCTTTTTTATAATTCAATAGATCAGCACTCACAACTAACTACATTAGTAACGACAACAAATATACCAGGTATAAAGCTGTTAAACTTATGCAAGGCAGGGGAGAAATGATACATTTACTGAAATTTGTAGTTTTCTGTGACAAGATCTGTTTGTCATATGTGTTTCGGTAATAAAACCTAGGACACAGATTTTTCCCTTTGATTTAGAGAGCTAGTCAAGTAATACTCATGCTTTCACTGAAATGGCATTTCAACACAGCTTACACTGATGATGGGTTTTCTATCAGCTAAGTTTTTAGCTGTCACAGGATTTCAGACAATAAAGGAATCAACCTTATCACTTTAAAATACATTTTTCTTTTTGCTTTTGCACATTGTCTTTTTTAACCCTGTGCCATGTTTGTGAATATGTTCTATGACTACATAATGCTCTTCCCACAGTAGTGCTCTCACCATCTGAACTTGGCCTTTAATTGGTTGCTTGGGCTCCTATAACAAAAGAGCACATGTTGTACTGCTTAAGGAACAAAGCTGTATTTTCTTATGGTTCTGAAGGTTGCAATTCTGAGCTAAAGATGTTGGCAGTGATGGTTCCTTTCAACATCACTTTCCTTAGTTTGCAAATCGCTGTGTCTTTGTGGTTTCCCTTGGGTGCTGAGATGTTATTTCCGTGCAGAGCAACTCTTTTTCTTTTCTCTTGTTCACTATTTCTTGAAGCATACGAGACATCCCCTACACTTTTATGGCCAACTGGTTTTGTAGGAAGTGTGTTTTGATAGGAAGCCAATGCTTCTATTAGGTTGATGCACTAGAATGTACTTAACCTGTTCACAAGGGCTGGGTATTCTCCATTATTGTCAGAATAGCTACTGTTATAGATAATGCTTCAGTGAGCATCTTTGTGGATATAGCTTTTCTTTCTCTTCAATTACTTCCTTAGGATAAATCCACAAGAGTGGGACTGCTGGTTCATTTTTATGACTCTTGGTACATTTTACTATATTGCTTTTTAAATGGGCTATGCCAATTTGTACAACCACCAGCAGTATATTAGTATGTAGCCTTTTAAAAATACTTGTATTTGGTGTTATGGTTTAAATTTGTTAATTTAATAAGTGTAAAATGTTATCCCATTGCTTTTTAAATTTGTATGGCTAATGAGGTTACAAAGTGTTGGGATTTTGCCACAATTTAGAGTAGTTCACATAAAATATCAAATCATTGCTAGAGTTTTAATTTCACAGGTCACATTAATATAAACTAGTGCATTCATCAACAAAATTATTTTAGTACATTTGGGGGACAGTTTGCTCTTTGCCAAGTTTTGTACCACGGTGGAAGGAAGACACAAAAACAATTTTAATTCTTATGTCTAGAATAAGAGTTACTTGTTGTTCTTATTGTCTCTTAGGCATTTTAAGAAAAAGAGAGGTTAAAAAGACATCTAATACCAACATAATTAGGTAAAAGCTGATCTTATTTCTGTGCCAGGATCGGAGGAGGGTTTTGTTCAATACTATTACAGGTATTATGGTCCAAATACAAAGAAAAAGATCTCAGTTGTCTAGGTCACAGAAAGTGAATTTTATCGTTCTGACATCAGAGAAGAGTTTTCTGAAGAGTACAATCTGGAGGATAGGAAAGAGCTGGCATGGCAAAGGACCATGGAGACCAAATGTAACAGAAAGATTACAAAGCTCCGTTGAAGTAGAAAGTAGCACAAGTGTTGTAGGAGCTGAAAGACGATAAATGGCAGATGAAGCCAAATATTGAACTATTGTTTGTATTCTTTAGCCTCTGCACTGTTAAACTTTCCTCAGTCAACCATGGGGCCTTCCACTGAAGGGGATGAATATGCATGCCCACCATCAGTTTCAGAGAGAACAGAGACAGTTGGTGATATGAACAGCAGAGAAGGCACATGC
This sequence comes from Ellobius talpinus, assembly GCA_001685095.1. Lineage (NCBI taxonomy): Eukaryota > Metazoa > Chordata > Mammalia > Rodentia > Cricetidae > Ellobius > Ellobius talpinus. The sequence continues at coordinate 10,937 of LOJH01042427.1, read as the reverse complement.
CACAATCTAGTTACCTTGGAAAACCACCCAACACCACAAAGAATCTTAGGCCTTTCATCCGAGTTATCAAAACCAGGCTAGGTACTGGGTGCTCCAACCTTATATACAATGTGTGTGTTCAACCTTATACACAATGAATTTCAGGACATTCAGGGCTATATAATGAAACACTGATTCAGAACAACAATAATAACAAAAAACCAAGTGAATCCATGCATACCACTCTCAAGTGAACATAAAGCGTTCTTCTAAAATTTTCGGATGAGATCTGCCCAACTTCATTCTTTTCTTCTATTTCAGTAAATATATGCTTTTTTATACTCTATTTTAGTATCCCATTCTTTTATGTATCTATTTTTAATGAAATTCACTCAATTATTATTATGTCTATACCCAAGTACCAATCACTTAACTCAGTCTTAAAGAGCTATTGCATAGTTCCTAGGCGAATAAATTTCTCTAGGAGTTACACACTCAGTCATGAACGGAGTAAATCGCTCTCTTAAAACCATATTTCTTCTTTAAAAATAGAATAATTTGAATGACTGTGTTTCCTAATGATAGGGAAAGCAATGCAATGCGGGATCAATAGTATTATAATACAAGTGGAAATTGATCAAATCCACAGACATCAAGAATAAATGCATTCTTTAAGTTAAAATTCTAAGTAAATGACCAGTAGTAAAATAAGCTATGAAGGCTTTGAGGCTAATTCTCAATTCTTCTTCTTTAAAAAAAATACAGTAAAAATGGTAATTAAAAATGTAAAACCTAACATGAGTGATCATTTTTCTTAAAATACAAGAGGAAAATTAATTCAAATATCCCTTTACTTGAAGTGCACAATTAGAAAAGTTTGGAATGGTCCCAAGTGACAGTTTAAATCTTGGCTCTTCAAATAAAAGCAGACATATTTTTAGACTGCAGAACTGACTAAGTTGTAAGTGGCTTGCAGTTAAAGTAATTGCATATCGGGTGGTGGTAAGTGAATTACAGGAGTGACAAATGCTGGTACTTAAATAATTTGAAGCAAACAACATCTCCCTTCTGCACGGAGCATATCTCTGAAGTCAGGAAAACATCTGCTTCATTTATTCTGCTTTTGCCTTCATGGCTGAGGCCTGGTTCCCAGTTTGAGCTGATGCCATCCAATCACACACTGCAGGCAGCAGTGTCCTCTCAAACACCATCCAGCAAACAGAATGTCAAATTTGATTTCTGAAAGCAGACAGGTTAGTTTCATAAAAAGTACCAGAAAATAAATAAAAGTGCCCCTCAATATATAATACTTAGCCTTGATAAAAGTTTATATTCTTATTTCAGTAGGTATGATAGTTTTTTTTTCTAGAAATAGGAAGACACCTAACTGCAATGGTACACCCTTTTCTGTCTACATAGAATGCCTTTTATCAACAGCTCTCCACTTCTAGCCTTCAAGGTTCACTCATTTTCTACATTTTCTTTCCATCCCTTTGAAGTGCATTTTCTTTCTCCTTCCCTTCCTATACTCATGGGTTACTGTATTGCTTATCATTGCATATTATAACAGCCACTCAGTGAATTTTCAGCATTATTTAGTAAATAATAAAGTTATAGAAGACAGTTCCAATAACTAAAATGGTTCATGGCACATAAAAGTATTTACTAAATCTGTTGAATTACATATCAGAATTAAAAGGTAGGTTTCTTTAAGGCAATCAACTGCAGATATTTTAGGCAATACTATGAATAATCATTTAACCAACATATATAGTGAAACCAATATTTGGAAATCATCCAAATGACCCTATTAGTAAGAAATCAATGAACCATGGTCAATCTATGCAACAGTATAACTCTAAGAGTCTATTTCCTTGACTCCTTGTCAATCATGTTCTTCTAGAAGGCCTCCAGATGCTATGCTTGTCAAATTCATGACTAGATAGATTTAGGGAATGTTCTACAGCCCATCTGGTAAACAATTTTTCAATTTTAAAATAAGAAAGTCTTTAATATTTGGAAACCATACGAATAGGGGGTTGGGGAAATAAGAAAAACTGTAAAGTATTCTGATATCTATCTCTTTTAAAGTTCAAGAATATCTATTTTTCAAAACTTGCTGCTTAGATAGTACAAACCTGACCTTTAGAATAAATTGGGAACATAAATTTGATGAATTCGTTTAATATGTATCTTTAATTATCACAGTCATTGAGCCTGATCTATTAAAATATGCAACCTGATCATTGATTAAATACCTGTTTATGTATTCAGCTAAGCTAATAAGTTATGTAGATTCACCACCAACTCTACAGCTAGATCTCTCAAATGTGAAATTGGATAAGAATTGTGTATTTTTTGTCAATAAGATCTATAGAAAATATGACACATGCACATTCTGAGTATTAAACTTGGAGATTCAGTCATCATAAAAGGATGACTATGTTAAGTACAGGGTAGAATCAGTAAAATATGAAACATGAGCTGCATTTGGCTGACACTGTTTACAAATCATACCCCTTTCTCAGCAAAATCGTTTTGTACAAAATGGAATCAAGTGTAGGGGCGTATCTGACATGATGTCAGATACATGTAAATTCAGTACTTGGGAGGCACAGGCAAAAAGAAGATAAGGCCAAGGCTAATAGCAGCTACAGAATTAGAATTGGGCTCAAAAATCTAGAAACAGATACCAGTCTATGTAGCATTTGTGGGTCCCATTATTCCTGAGATCTTATTTGACAAAATATTGATATTTAGTGCATTTGAATATCTGTGTGTGCACAGTTTAGCTAGAATAATATCTCACTTAAAATGTTTTCTGGAGCTAGAGAGATGGAACAAGAGTTCAGAACATATACTTCTTTTGTAGAGAACCTGCGTTTGGTTCCTAGCACTCAAGATGCTACCAACTCTAACTCCAGCTCCAGGGGATTGATGCCCACTGTCTTCCACAGGCCTTTATGTTCATATGTATATACCCCCACATAGACACACACAAGCACACATATACATACATTTACATTTAATCTTTTAAAACATAAAATATTTCCTAAAACCTTTTAACTTTGTTTTTGATCCAAAGATACAGAAATTTTCCACCTTCCAACCTATATAATACATTTTAAAGTTACTTTCTGACAGCCACTCAAAAGCTTCTGCTCTAAAAAATACTAAGTACACAGTAGTTAGGCAAATTTCCTTGAGTTTAAGTACAGAAGGACTGTATTATTTACTCTTGGAACAGTCTGGGAAACAAAGAAATCGACTTCTTTGCATTTCCTATCATAGATATCATTTTGCCATTACCACTCTCTCTTTGAACTCCACCTTGGAAATCACAGGGATAAAGACAAATAAAGGAACTAAGCTTTACGACAGGTTGGGGAAATTTAAAAGTAAAATGAATTCTGAATAGCTAATGTTTTTTCCCACAATGGACCACCAAATTAAAATGTCCCTGTGCTAGAATTCACAGCTTCCTTTTAGAAGTAATTCTCAAATAGTGGATATATCACATTGGTAGAGTACCAGTTCATCATGCACAATGTCCTGAGTTTAGTCATCAGTACCACAAAAATACAAAAGAAAAAAATCCTTTTTAAATTAAGATCACATCCCATTCTAATACCAGTATATTTTCTTTTTATACTTCCTATGTGTAAATTGCTTTTCTCCCCAAACTGATAATAGGCATTATATATAGAAGTAGCTTCGTTCCCAGCTAAAATGGAGTCCAAAATATAGACCACTACAACTGTTAAATTAATATCATTTGAAATGGTTTCATAAGGAATACATGCATGGTCATGTGATTATAACTCAATACAGACAAGAATATGGATTCTTATTTTAATATTTCTGCAACATTATAGGGGCACATATAAATAAACTGTATATTGGCTCTTTATCTCTGTGATGATATAGTTTGGATTTTTAGTTATTTTTTATATTTTTCCTTCCATTGAGATCTAGGTACATGATTTCTGCTGTTATTTGAAAAGTAGCTTTCTGGTAAAATGTTCTATAAAGAACATTTGAAAGAAGTATAAATTAAGTTTGGGTTATTTAGACACACCCAGGTACATGGGAAGCATACAGAGCATTCCAAACATTAACCTATCAAAATTATTGTGATCTGATGTCAATGTAAAAAAAAGAACAAAGGGTAATTATTTTCCCACTGCAAGTTCCCTGACCCTTGGGGCATCTATGAAAGTAGTAATGATGAGAATAGTACACAGACACTGGACAGGACAAGCAGCTCACAGAAATAGTTCTAAATATGTCCTTAGTTCTCCAGTCAGGAATGCCTGAAGGGGGCTCTGGTTAGTTAATTCCTCTTAAAGAGCATACTTGTCTGGAGACGGAATGTGACTGAAACTCCAGTTAAAACACCAGTCCCTCTAGTCTTCAGCTTTGGAACTGGATCTCTAGAGTTTCTCACTGGGAGTAAGTTATATCCATCGCCCAATTTTAGCCCATTTTCTAAATGTTAGTGTTACCTCTTCAGAAATGGGAATTTTGAGTAGCCCTGAAGATCCAGTAAGGGAGACTCACTTTTTCCTAGCCAAGAGAATGAATTCTACCTTTGAATGGAGAGGTAATATTCTAGTTGGGCCAGACACATATCTGGCCAAGAAAGGTGGAGTCACTTTAAGGCATGTTAAAAAGATGTAAAGAATAGTTCTCCCTTTAAGGAAGTAAATGCACTTTTGTTTCCCGGGATAGCTGCTTTCTGTGAGTCCCTTATGAAACTGTACTCATAAAGATGGGTTAAGCTTATCAGTTTTTCTGAGTTACTTAGAAAAGCTTATTTTTCCCCTTTTCTTACTTTTAATTTACCCCTCTTTCCTTTGGATACCTACAAACTCTCAGCATGCTTTCCGCCCCTATCCTGGATCTCTCAGTCCTTTTCTCTGATGTAATCCCCCTCCCATATGGCCCACCATGTGGTTTCCCACAAGTAGCACAGCTTTTGCTCTTGCTCAGATCGATCTCCTACCTCCAAGTAGTTGCCAAGGTTTACAGCTTGCTTGCTCTATGATTTGTCTTTTAAACTCTAAAATGTATTATTCTCAAAATATCTTCTGAGTATGCTATTGGATTCTTTTCCTGGAGAGACTGAGTATCCCCAAGTTGAACTCCAATTTCTGGGTAACAATGCACACTCCAGATGGTCTCCCCAAAATTTTCAGTAACAATAATTCCAAAGTAGATCAGTGGTAAAATATGCATTTACAAATGCCTGACATTACATAAAACCAATTCCACAAATATGAGAACAGAAAAGGAATACCAATAACAACAAGCAACCAGTAAGTGTCTTGAAGCCCTATCAGTAGTTTGGGCTAAATTTAACTCTCATGCCCTTCAAGACAGTATTTTCTTCTTCGTACCATGTTCAAGTCTCCAACTCCTTTCCAGAACTTCCTTCAAGCAGAAATTCAGCAGAATACGTCACTCTAACCCCAATTAAGGTTTACACTAATTGCACATAGTTTTCTTGTTTTAGTTCTATGAAAGCACAGAGAAACCGAATGAGAATGGACGATGGATTGTCAGGTGATAACAAAGACCTTGAAGTTCAGCTGTTCAAGATTTTCATTCTGTGTTGGGCCATCACCACTTCTAATTTAATATCTCCTGTTTTTATTAGCTAATTCAAATGACTTTCCTTTTCCTACTCAAAAAATATTCTCTTTGTTCTAAATTATCCACTTAATAATGAACTTTTGAATTGAATAGAGGATTACATTTACCTTGTGCATTTATTTTGGGTTTTTACTAAACACAGTTGCAAAATAACAGGACCGAACAGTTATGACTACATGAGATTTTTTAAAACGACACTTTTGGAAGGCAGAAAACATCAGAGACAGAAAGATAATGACTGATTCCTTTAAGGAGCAACAATCAGTAATCCTTGGAAACTATAAGAATGATAATGAAATCACTAAAAAGCAACTTAAAAGATTAAAAAGCACACTTAAGGAGTCCTTTAGTTTTATCTGAAAATGGTTTTATAATATCTGCTGACTATTCTCAAATATCATACACACAAGGACAAAAGCAAAAATCACTGAGTTCTAAAATAAGTAAAAGTAGAAATGTTATAAAAACCATATTTGCAAATTCCATGCAATAAAGAGGGAGTAAATTTTAAAAATATCAAATTTCTTTGAAGTGGTATATGACATTTCTAAAAACGTTTGGGTAAAGGAAAACAAATTGTCAAATATAAACTACTGGTTAAAAAATGAAGAAAAAAAATGGTAACTTTTAAAATTGGAATCAAAAGCTATTCTTAGATGAAAATTCAGAGTTTCAAATAACTTTATTATAGCATTTAAAACATAACCATGCTCAAGTAGGGCAGCTCAAAATGTTGTCCTATACTGATTTTGTATTTCTCTCTGCTTACTGCAGCCACACCCAAACATCCTTTCACTTGTGGTCCAAGTTTCATTCACCTGGGCCAACATAGTACAGGGTAATTTTAATGTGAGCTACATATGTACTTTTAAAGGTTCTAAAAGTCACATTTGTGAAATAAAATAGACATAATTCAGTTAAATAGTATAATTTAAGCTAATGCCACCCAAATACCAACATCTTAACATACAACAAATGTAAAAATATTTTCAGTCTTCAAAATGCACTGTATTTTATATCAATGGCTCCTTCACTTTCCATATTACACATTTTAAATGTTCAATAGCAACATGTAGCTAGTAATTACCATAGTAGAAAATATGGTTCAAGTGTACTACATGGTACCTGTGCTTGCAGTGGACCACACTGATCATGCAAATTCCAAATCAGAGTATCATCTATCTTATACACATTTATCTATTCACTAAGAATTTCACAGAGGTATACAATAATCATTTTTCACTCTTACTAACTTCAACTTTCTAGAACAGTTAAATTTAGCATTTTATATCTCAGAATTCCCTGCTGTCAGATTCTGACCAATACTTCCCTTTCACTACCCATATGATTTCTTTTCTACTTCTTGGTGTCTTTTTAAAACCTCTCTCAACATTTTTAATTTATACTCCCCTGCAGCTCTCACTTTATTCAGAGTTTGACTGCTTGATGGTATCAGGTTGAAACTTGATGAGAACTTTTCAACTCTACCTCTCTGTTTGCACTTGACAGTTTCAGAAGGATGCCCAAACTTGAGAGCATCAGCATCACTTGGCACCTGCTTAAAGTCTATAATCCCAGGCCCAAAACCAAATCCACAAATGAAGAACCAGCTCTTTTTTTATTATTTTTGTTTGGTTGTTTGCTTTTGTTTTTTGAGACAGGGTTTCTTTGTAGCTTTGGAGTCTGTCCTGGAACTCACTCTGTAGACCAAGCTGGCCTCAGACATAGAGATCCCCTTGTCCCTGGCTTTGATTACCAACAACACCAAATAATATTGAATAAACATGTTAAGCTTAGATCTTATGAGGGATATTTCATTTATAATGCCTTTCCCTAGTGTCTTTTGTAAAGGTTACCTTGTTAAATCTTTAAAAAGAAGTACATATATAATTTCTTCTATGGAAACTCAATTGTGTTCCTGTTTTCCCCAAAATAATGATATATAATTGTTTCCAGTTCTCTTTACTCTGTGTTATGACATGCTTATAGCAACCATTGTATTAAAAATAAGTAAATTAAAAAAATTAAAGTCAATGTAGATAAATATGTGAAAATGATTATGTATTAATTGGTTTTCTTAAGTCTATTGACATCCCAAACTCTTTTTGGGATAAATGGTTATTAAATCAAAATGCAACTCTTTTGAAATTCTCCTGTGTTCTTACTTCTACACATAGTACTATTTTGCCCAACCCTGAATTTCTTCACTGGAAAATCAGCATGTTTTGATTTATTAAACGCTTCCATTATGAAAGTATCTGGTGATAAAGAGCATAATCATGACTAACAATTTTGGAGTGAGTCTGTTTCCTTAGCTACTCTGCTAAATCTGTCTCATACTTTAAAATGTCATCTTCAACATAACATTTTATAAGGATTTTAGAACAAGCTGTGACATATTTTTAATCATCAATTACTGCTGGAACATTAAAAGAAAGGGTAGCAGAGAGCTTTCCTCTGATTTTCTCGCATATTAACTGTACTCAGAAATGATCAGTTATCTCTCATAATCCTGTTTTGATCATGGTTTATTATCTATTTTTCTCCTAAATTTAGATGCTAAAATCATTATTTTCAAAGTTATAACATTATTCCACTTATTTTAATATATTTTATTAATTATTTAATAATTTCACACAATATATTTTGATTGTATCACCATCCTTCCTATGTCCTTACTCTCTTATGTCCACCCCCACCTCCATACCTACTCACAACTTCATGTCCTCTTAGTTTTGTTGTTGTTAATTTGTTTTATTTTTTAAGATTGTAATGCAATTATATCGTTTCTCCTTTCCTTTCATCCCTCCAAACCCTCTCATATCCCCATCCTCACTCTCTTTCAAATATTCAAGGCCTATTTTTCATTGTTTCTGCATATATATTATATATATATATGCATAACATATGGATACACACATACACATACAACACACACATGCACACACACACACACACACACATATATATATATATATGTATACACACAAAACCTGTTCATTATGTCATCTGAATGTATATTTTCAGGGCTGACCATTTAGTATTAGAAATTGGTGTGCTCTTCCTGGGGAAGACTACTTCTGCTCTCAGCATTCATTATTTTCCTATAGTTTTTTTGTGTAGGATTGAGACTTCATTTTAATGGGATAATGACAACTTCATTCACCTGTTTATTTGTCTTTGATCTGTATCTATAAGCTTTTTGTCACAGTGACAAATACCCAATAAATAAAGGGAAAAGGATTTAGTTTGGCCTAGTTTCAGTCCAGGTGAACTTGTTTCATGTTCCCAGGCCTGTAATATAGCAGTACATCATGGCAAAAGAATGGATGGAGTAGAAATGATCAAGTCATGTACACTGGAAACAGAGGCACAGAAAGAGTATTTGTTTATAGGGATTTTTCCCTTCCATTCCATCATGGCCTCTAACCTATTGGGTAGTGTCAACCATATTCAGTACAGATGTTTCTGATTTTCTCTTTAGTTAACCCTCTCAAAAATCACCTTTGCAAACACACCCAAAGAAATACTTTATTATTCCCAAGATGTTTCACAATCCTAAAGAGATAAAGATTAAGCATTCAAATGAGTTTTATATGCCTTGCTTGTTTTGTCTGTTGTGAGAGCAAAAGAAAACTATTGGTCAGACTGAAAAACTACCTTCAGTAGAATGGGTTATATATGCTAGAAGAAAACATTGCTGCCTTAAGTAGGATTTTATTGCTGCAAAGAGACACCAAGATCAAGACAACTCTTATAAAGGAAAACACTTACTTGTGGCTGGCTTACCATTCAGAAATTTAGTTCATTAGCATCACGGTAGAAAATATGGCAGTGAGCAAGCCGACAGAGTGCTTGAGAGACAGCTGAGAGTTCAACATCTGGATCCACAGGCAGCAGTAACAGTGGCACGCTGACCAGGTTTGATTATCTGAGACCTCAAGGCCCAGCTCCAGTGACACATTTCCTCCAACAATACCACACTTACTCAAATAAATCCACACTCCACATGGGCCTGTGGGGGCCATTTTTTTCAAAACACAACTATCACCAAAACTAAATCCCCCACCTCATTCTTTTGATCCTGTATAGAAAAATTGAAGGTTTTTTTTATGAGACTGTGGCAAAGAAAACTTCTTTCCTGAAACTTTAAATTTTGATTCAATAACATCAGCAGCTAAAATACACCATGGTTCTCTAAATCCCGAGAGGAAAAAATGAGCAGATGAAAGGGCATGAACTTTAATTCTCTATTCAGCAGTGTCTTGGCCCATTTTTTGTTGCTCTAATTGCATATCAAAGATTAGGTAATTGATAAATAAAATAAATAGATTTGACCTCACAGTTACAGAGCTTGGAAAGTTCAAGATTCAGAAGATTCATCTGCAAAGGTCCTAATTTCTATTAGGTGCTCTCTGAAGACTCCTATGGCAAAACAGTACATTTTAAGGTAACAGAGCAAGTAACATAGAGAGCTTATTTTTATAACAAAGCCACTTGTTCAACATTTGTGAACCCCCAATCTATGAATTCAATTTGCAACACATGAAATTTATAGTATACACAATTTCAGAAGAAAAGTAAAGCTTATTTTATCTCACCACTAACAAAAAAGAAAGTATCCCCTGATAATGTTAAAATACAAATTCCTAAAGTTCATCTCTAACAATTCCATTTCAATAATTTTGGATATTTTTTAATGAAAATGGTCATTTTTGAGGAAACATTTTGGGACAAACTACTAAATTAATAAAAATATGAAAAGCAAAGTAAAAAATAAAATGAAAAAATACTAACAGTATCAGGCATTGAAGACATGATAGAAGAAAAAACGTTACATCTAAAAAAATTCTGGTACAAAACATCCAGGATGTCTGGAACACTATGAGATGACCAAATCTATGCATAATTGGAATAGAGGAAGAAGAAACTTGGGTCCAAAGCACAGAAAATATTTTCAACAAAATCATAGAAAAACAAATTCCATAGCCTAAAAATTGATATACCTATCAATGTGCAAGAAGTATATACAGAACACCAAATATATTGAACAAGAAAAGAAATTCTCCTCAGTACACAGTAAACAAAACATTAAGCATGCAGAACAAAGGAAGAATGTTTAAAAAGTTGCAAGGGGAAATGACCAAGTAACATACAAAGGCAAATGATATAGAATAATAACACTTGACATTCAATGGAGACTCTGAAAGCCAGAAGGACCTGAACAGATGGTGTAGGAGGGTCATCTGTCTATCTGTTACTTTCATTGGTTAGTAAAGAAACTGCCTTGGCCTTTTGATAGG
>LOJH01042425.1:0-11095 GCA_001685095.1 Ellobius talpinus | reverse complement strand
GATGGATGGATGGATGGATGGATGGACGGACGGACAAGTGGGTAGATGGGTAAATAGGCAAACAAGTATACACTTACATTTGCATGTGCCTACTTAATTTTAATTTAAAGATTTAAGCATAACAAAAAACTATAAAGTAAATATCCCAGACCCCTGTTACCCTGAAGAATCTGAGAAGTCACACAGTAGGGTCTTTTCCAGGGTAACAGAACCTAAATCTAAACACAGTATATCTACTCTAAATCTCACAGGGTTTGATGTGGGATTCCCCTCTGTATGCTATGAATACCGTTGGTGAAGAAAGAAACTTCCTTTGCCTGTTGATAGAGTAGAACTTAGGTAGGTGGGGGGAACTAGACTGAATGCTGGAAGAAAGGAGGTAGTCGAGAAGTCATGTAGCCCCACTGGCGACAGACACCAGAACTTTAGCCAGTAAGCCACAGCCACGTGGTGATACACAGATTAATGGAGATGGGTTAAATTAAGATGTAAGAGTTAGCAAATAAGAAGCTAGAGCTAATGGGCTAAACAGTATTGCAAATTATATGATTTCTGTATGATTATTCTGGGCTGAGCAGTTGGGAAATGAACAAGTGGCCTCCACACAACAAGGGTTCATTACAGCACTCACGTGTGTTACAGTTGCGTCTTTTCTTGTTTACATTTATCTTCTAAATGACACCCTTCAGATGATGTTGACGAAACTCACTGGGCAACCATTTCTGAAATGCTGTTCCTTTTAACACACTCTTGGTAATCTTCATTGATGGCACAACTTCATTCTTTCAGACTGGAGCTAGCTTAGTGGAGACAGAAGCCACTCAAAGTAAAGCCAGTCAATATTGTATCACTACCAGTGATCTCAGCTCGGGTTGGAGAGAGATCAGTGTGGTTATTCAGCCTGTCTTATCAAGTATTTCAGAGAAATTCCTGAAGGTGGGCTGCTGGAAGATTCTGATCAGAGGTTCCATACTGGCCATAAATGCAGGGACCTATGATAACTCCTTGGAACATCAACATTGAACTGGTATATTAAAAACACCAGGCTTGTGGCTGTAAAATCACATGCTTCATCCTTCAGAGAAAAATCAATCGAATGTTGTTTTAACTACCACTGAATCGAGTAGTCCATAAAAAGAGTTTTAAGAACTAGGTAAGAGCCTAATAATCTTTGAAGCCAACATATTTTGAACATCTTGTAACCTGACTTGTTGCTGAGAAGTTGAAAGAAAGATGGTGATGACCTTGGAGTATTATTGCTGGCATACTTCAAACTTCTGACTGTTCAGAGAATGCTGACCAATGACAAAGCACTGGGGACAGAACATTTGCCAGCCTACCATCCTGAAACCAGCAGACCTCTGGGCATCTAAGAGGGCTGGCTCATTGGAAGAATGGTATCATACTTGGGCTGCAGAGGCAGCTCTGCTGTTCCTGGTCCATGTGGCAGGTGCTCGCCTCTGAGTGGGTTACTGTTTGTCTCAAGAGCTGCCAGCTTCCAGTGCAGCCCTGTATTGGAGGAGTGCTGAAATGTCACCAGAAAACAAAATCACTGGGCAACCCCTGCTCTCTCAATTAGCATTTTGGCAAGCAGAGTAAGGCAGGGGCAGACAAGATAATGGCAGGTTACACAGGCATTTATTTCATTTTATTTTTCCTTTGAGGAAGTCCTAATAAAATTAGCAGTGTCCTAATAACAGCGGGGATTATAAAAACATACATTTATCAACAGTGTACAATTTTCTTAGCGGAATCTGTAATAAACTTTTCATATGTAAATCTCCTATCAATGAGCACACAAAGGGCAAGACAAAGAGAAGAGAAAATGACAAGAAGCTAATTCTCCATCATCTCCGAGAACTAGGAAGATGGAAATCCTCTAAGTTAAGGGATGAATATTGAAAAATTTCAATTGACTTTATTTTTCCATGTTTCACGGGTGTATGTAGTATGATAGTAGTGGTGGTGATGGTGTGGGAATGTGTGTGCACATGAATGATTCTGCCTGTAAGTGGGCACATGTGAGTGGCACATGTGAGTGGGCACATGTGAGTGGCACATGTGAGGGGATGTTTGCACATGTGTGCATGTGGGTTGATGTTAGGAACCATTCCAGGTGGGGTTTTCCACCTTATTCAGGGAGGCAGGTCGCTCAGTCAAACCCAGAGCTTACAGACATGGCTAGTCTCCCTAACCAGCTTGCTTTCGGGATCATAGGTCTCCACCCTGCAAGACTAAAATTATAAGTGGCCTGCCACACCCAACTGGCATATATGAGTTTCTAGGGAACCGAACTCTGAACTCTGGTCCTCATACTTGAGCAGGAAGGACTTTTAACTGTGGAGCCATCTCCCCAAGTCCCCAAACTCAATTTTAACTCCTCTTTCCAGTCTCCTTTCTGTCATGGTTCACTGAAAATTCTTACAAAAAATGAGTCTAAGTCCTCTGAGTTTCAGGGACTGGGTTAAAATCATCAGTGTCTCATTGCCCATTTCACAAGGCTAGTTATTCCCTTAAGGTCCTTCTAACAGTCAAAGCTATTAGTAATCCAGTCCTCTCTGTCCCCCAAACCCATTTTTCCTGATTCTCCACCATGCATCCTAAGCTGCAAACAGGTCCATTGGAAGTTTATGATGCTGTTGCCTTTCTCTAAAACCCACACAGCACCTCCTCTTCCTCTGAAGCTTCCATAACTAAACGCTGCCTCTCCAGGCAGCTTTCGTTTCTATTTCTCACTGAGTTCCCAATGCCTCTTGTGTATTCTGAGCCATCAGCTCAGTATGTGGTATCAAGCCATCTTGCAATGCAGTGCACTCTCACGGATACCACCTCCCTGGGAGAACAAAAAGGGCCTCACAGCATCAATACTGTACTGAGTGAAAACCGCACAATGAACTTTTGCTGATTGACTGGTAGATTTCATGACTTATTTCCTCATCCTAGGGAGGTATGCACAGGTCAAGAGACAAGGAGACTAAGGTAGTAGAAATAAAGAGGAGAGGGTAAGGAGATAGCTCAGTGGATAAGGACACTTGCTGTATAAGCATGGAGATCTGAGTTTGAATCTCCAACACTCACATAAAAATCCAGCCATGGCTACATGCATCCCCACACCCATGAGGTTTAGAGACAGGAAGACCTCTAGGACTTGATGGTTGATAGCCTCGCTTCAAGTTCAATGAGAGACTCGGCCTTAGAGGAATAAGACAGAAGTGATAGGGCAGGATGTCCTATGTCCTAAGTGACAGGGAAGGACATATGGGCACACACAACACATGCATATATGTTACACACACACATACCACACCACACACATACAAGTACAAACACTTAAAAATGAAATAAATAGAAGAAACATATAACCTATCTACTCCAGAAGCTCGACAATCAAAATTTATAACTGAAAATTTTAGGCGGGAAGAAAAGAGGGGGGACATCTACCAATGGCTGGGGAATCAACACTGAACGTCTTGAGAAGTGTGATGACTTGATCAAAGTAACCTCGGTGAGACTCACAGAAACACCCAGGAAAAGCTCATTTATGAACAGGGCTATTTCTTGAATTTGAACTGTAAGATCGTAATGGTAAGGATTTCCCCTCCATATCACACTTAGCTTAAAAGTAAATTAAATCCACTCCTGAGATATTCAGACACACCAGCGGCACTGATCACTGCGGGTGGCACCAAAGGCAGAAACTCCAAGGCCTTCCAAGACCACACTGAGTGTCGTTTCCATACAAGCATTTGAAGTCTCCATCTATCTTCAAAGGGCTGAAACCGCACTGTGCTCTTCAGGAAAGTCCCAGGGAGATGTTGCCTTTGGCAAAGGTGATGCCATAATTTCTACAAACCAAGACAGTCATTACATGAAAGTGCCAAATTCGAGGCCTGAACTGATGTCATCTGGAGATGCGAAACGCATGTCATCTCCTATCTGCATCTCACTGAAGCAGCCCTTGAACACAGGGTCATTTCTCATCCCCTCGCTTTTATGGCTGTAGTTTGCATAGCACCGGGGTGGGAATTTGTCCCAGGGCCAGTCACCAAGTGATTCTGATACTGGAATGTGTGGTAGCAACTAGAATTTATTTTTTAATCTTTTACTCAGATTTTGGTTGTTTGTGTTTGGTTTTATTTTTTTAACTCAGCAACATTTCTGAAAGCAACTATGACTTGAAAGGTTGTGAATGCTAATGTGTTAGCAAAGGATGCTTCTAGGAGATACAGTACCAAGGTATCATCCCATCCCACCCCTGAAACTATCCTGTGTGCTTATGTGTATTTGTTTGTTAAACAGCATAGAGAAAAATGGTATAAATTTTTAAAAATACAAAAAGAACAGTATGAAAACAAGTAAACTTTATTTTTCCATAGTTGGTGTTTTTAATCAATTTTTAGTGAAATTTTTCCTGTCATTACTTTTGTTACACTGTTAACTCATTTTTGAAATTTGTTCTTTGACAATTTCATACGTGTATAAAATGAAATATGACCAGATCTTCCCCTTCACCTCCATCTAGTTCCCCCCAACATGCCCCCTCTCAACTTCTTTTCTTTTGTTTTCTAGTAACCAAGTCCAGTTAGTGCTACCCATGTGTGCATGAGTATGGAGGACTCAGAATCCATGCGGACATGGACAACCAAATGAGTGGTTTAAGATTACTAATTAAAACCAAACAACTTATTCACTCATTTATTCATATATGTCACACACACACACACAATCACTTTAAAAGTCCAGTTAGCATTGGTCAAACTACCTTTGTATCCTAATAGCTAATGCCTCTGCTTTTCACTTTTCCATGCTGAGTTGGACTTTTTTCTACATAAGAAATACACTTCTATAAAAGGAATCAACTGTTGCCATGGTTGATATCCGATACAATGAGCATTTCCTGAACATCAGATACATTTCAGGTTCTATGAAGAAGACAGGTTCACCCTGCCCTCACGGAGCCTATGACCTAACTATCAATGAGAAACGAGATTTGCGTTGCTCTGAACAAGAGTATTTTTACAAAGGTGTACAGCATGGCGCTCTCAGATGGACACCATGACCACGGCGACTGAGGAAGTTCACTCTTAAGTTGAACAGCACTGGGGAGGCCACAAGAAAAGAGGTTAAAGAGAGATGAGACTTTAAACACCCCAGGCAGGTGGCTGACAAGACTCAAGAAGGAAACAATGCAAGTTCCCCCAAACTGAAACTTCAGATATTCACAAGACACTTCCCCAAGATTAACTGTTAGTGAGGAGAGGAGACCCTCATGGAGCTGCCTGCAGGTCTCTCCTGCCCTCTCAGCCCCTCCCTCCCACTCCTGACTGATTGAGGATTGAGCATGCAGCTCTAGTGAGTTATCACCCATGCTGGGGTGGGGTTTCTGTAACTGCCTTTGAGTGACCCACACGCTGCTCCTCTTAAAGCAACCCCAGTACATCCGCTGGGTTAAGCTAGATTTGGGTGGAATCATTTCTTCTGTCTGTTGTCAGTGTCCTATTGAGGTAAACAGATACTATTTACGTCTCCCCCACCTGAAAGTGTCACATAACAGGTGCCAAGAAAAGACAAAGGACCTAACATCAAAGACAAAGATGGGTGTGGGGTGAATGGGGCCATGTTGGGGAAAATTCAGCAGCCCCTAGAGGGTCTTGCAGTCGTCCATGGGAGGAATGCTTAAGAAGGCTCACAGAGTAACAGTGCAGGGGCAGGAGGAAGGAACTACTACTGTGGAGAGAGATGAGCCAAATGGGAGAAGACAGGTGGCAAGATCAAATACTGAGAGGTGGGCACTTGAAAGAAAACTGGATTTGGGGTCTGAGTGATAGACGGATAAAGGTATGAACACGGTGTCACATTCTGCATATGTGACAAGACCATAGTTCTCACTCAGACCTAGAAATGAGCTGACAAAGAAACCTAGAAGTTTCCCCATCAACTGTTCACCCACATAGATTTAGACCAGTAAGAAATTATGCAAATCTTCAGGCTAAAATAGCAACTCTCTGAGAAGCAACCAGCCAGAACTTGAAAGCAGAATGTCGGCTCTGAAAACTTCTGAGCTGCGGCTGTCATCATGAAGACTTCTGGAAACGGGGAATTTATACACTTATAATCTGGACACATGAGGAAAGGTCCTCGCAATGTAGAATTCATGGCTCTTGGGAGCTGGCTCAGCGAATAAGGTACTAGTTGTGCAAGAAGAAGAACTGGAGTTTGAATCTCCAGGACCCACATAAAAAGCCGACAGGTGTGGCAGCTCCCTATGGTCCCTGCACTAGGGAAGCTGAGCCTTGGCAGACTGGCTGGCTAGAGAAGTAGAAACAGCTCCAAATTCAGCAAGAAACCGTGCCGCAACAAGCAGAGTGCAGAAAGATTGAAGAAAACATCCCATGTCAACTTCAGATCCTCACACACATGCGCACACACATATACCCATATATATATATATATGTGTGTGTGTGTGTGTGTACACACATGCACACACACAACATGTACACAGAAAATAGAATTCACAACGAATGCTCATATTGCAGAGCAAACAGATGTCAGTTGCTGCCGAGTTTATATTGAGATGTCAGAAAGCATAGGCCTGCTTGTGAGGATGCCAGTGGTCTTTTGAAAATCTTCATCGAACAGGAACCCCTGAGGTTCCTATTGATTGGACAAGATCAAACAGACAGCGTTTTATCCCTCCCTCACCCCCATCCTGAGTGTCCACTGCTTTACTATATACTTAAAAGATAATTCATTTAATCATTTTAACCCTTGTTTAAAAGAAACAGTGGGTGATAATAAAAAATATTGTTTGTTCCTAAATGATTCTTACACAGAAAAACCATGAATCCTGAAGCTCTTGGATCCCGTTGTCCATGGTGCCCTGGGCTGTGATTGCCTGTGGGAATGCTTTCCTCTCGGCTGCCACAATGCTCAACAGACACTTTCCATAGCAGCCTCACCCAGCATACAATTTTATTTTTAATGTCACAGGCTTCAGCTCCAAATAACACTGACAAATTCCTCTCTTCGGGGACATAATCTCCTCTTTCCTATTTGAATGGACATTTTCTTCCAGGCCTATTATAAATCACACAAGGGAGCACGTGGGGAGAGAGAAATGGGTGCTCTAGAGACACTCTGGAAACTCAGGAGAAACACAAAAATCCTGGGCAGAGAGAGAAGGTGCCAACAAAGACAAGGGATTAAAAATATAGGCCAGGGCTCGTGGCACACAGCCTTAATGTCCCTGTGACACATAATTTCCCAGCAATGGAGTTTAATAAATCCAAGCCAAATGAATAGGGGCTGGGCTTTCAGGATCAGATCTATCGCCTTGGCTTCAAGGCGCTGGCCTGTGGAGAAGGCAGGGCCAGGCCCAAGCTGGCATGCTTTCCAATGGAGGTGAAGATCAATGGGACAATGAGGCCCAGAACAACTGTTTCATAGAATAGATGCAGGGATGCCCTCTGTCATGGACCAGTCTAACTATTTCTGCATCTGAAATTAGTTCTTTGGGCACAGCCTGCTCTCATCTGTCATGGAGAAATAAATGTTTGTTCTCTACATTATCAAACATTTGGTTTTCAGAGGCAAGCAGAAGTGATATGGGGATAATTTTTTAAATGTTCTTACTAGGGAAATTTAAGCAATATTTGTCTCTCATAGCTCATCTATAACTTATACAGTGAGATAATACAGAACTCTGGCTCCGGGTATTTAGGAAGTACTTTGTCTGACACATCCACCTGCTCATTTCTGTGCTGATTCCTCTGCAGGCGATTCCTGGCTAAAGTCAAACTGTTTCACTTGTGTCCAAATACAGCACTGATGGATGCAGCAGCAGCGCTTCATTGACCTGCATTCTCGGCTCTTACTAACTGTGGCACTCTTGCTTCTGTTTCCCATATCCCTGTCTTTCTGTACGCATGCATGCACATACACGTGCATGCGCACATAAACGTGTGCGTGCACACACACACACACACACACACACATGAGTATCCACCACTCTGACTAGATCCCACTCTTCTTAAAGTGGAGCCCAAGGTTTGAATTCTACATCCACAGCACCTTGTGAGAACGCTGCAGTATTTCCTCCCTGTGGCGACAATGGGGAACAATTGTCCAGACCCATCTCAGTGGTCCAGGTGTACAGCATTGAGACAGTGTGTGTGTGTCTCTGAGTAATCTGCACAGACCAAGGAAGGAAAATTCAAACCACCCATATATTTAATCCACAATGTGATTAAATAGAAACCAGCCTTGGGTACTTTGAACAGGACCCACAATAAGAATAAGAATACAGCTGTCTTTATTTATCTTAGATGTGTTGAGAAGATAGGTGGAATCATCTGGAAGTCCTGTTATTTCCTCAAGACATGGTCTTACATAACCCAGGCTAGATCTTAAGCCACTATGTAGCTGTGGCTGATGTTGAACACCTGGTCCTTCTGCTTCCATCTCCCAAAGGCTGGGATTACAAGTCTGCGCCACCACACCCGGTTTCTGCTCTCCTAGGTAAGCTCTCTACCAAATGAGTGCCACTCCCCCATAGTCCTATTGTAAATACCCTGAAGAGCTTCTGACCACTTCCCAACACAGCCGCCCCAATCCACACCCCAGCTATGGGCACGGAGTCTCTTCCTGCCAGGTCCTCATCGGTACTTCTTACCGCTTGCGCTTTGAATCAAGTTATCCCATCAGCTGCTAGAACTATCCTATTGCTGCTTTAATTTTCATTTCCTCTAGGTACTAGTAATCCTCAACACATTTTCACACTCCTCAACTGCTTTTCAAGTGTTTTTTTCCCTGATAAAAGTCATGTTGAGGTCTTTTGCTTACTTTAAATTTGATTATTTCTATGCTGTTTCACACACACATACACACACACTTTTGGAATAGCTCTAACCCCCTTCCCTTTCCTCTCTTCACCCCCCCAACACACTCCTTTCATGTCCTCCCATTCTCAAATTGATAGATCTTCTTTTATTGCTATTGTTACACACATTTATGTGTGTGCATAAATATATAAATGCAACATTTTTAGTCCATTTTTGTTGTATGTGTGTCTATGGTTTGGAACTGACCACTTTGTCTTGAATAATCAATTAAGGGACTCATCTCTGACAAGTGCTAATTCTCTCTCTCTCTCTCTCTCTCTCTCTCTCTTTCTCTCTCCCTCTCTTAGCAGTCCCTGTAGTTCTTTATCTAGGAGTAGGACCTCATGAGATGTTCCCCCTTACATGCTAGCATATCTCTTGATTTTTGTCACTGCTCCTGTCTTGCCTATGCAGCCTTTTCTAGGAGAGACTGCTTCACCCCAGACTTCCTGGCCTTCTGGTCCTTATAGGCTTTCTGCTCCTGTTCTATGATGTTTCCTGTGCCATAGACACAGGAGCTGTGATGTAGATGTATCTATTGGGACTGGGCTCACTGCAGTCTGTGAATCTCTGCTTTGTATCCAGTTGTGGTTTTCTGGGTGCTCTCCATGCGCTGTTAGAGAAACCTCTTTGATGAGGGGTGGTAGCTCTGCTTATTCGTGTGCATAAGGATAAGGTTTAGGACGTCATAGGGAATTATGCTACTCTATCAAAGTGGCATTAGTAGATTTCTTTCTAAGGTTCATGACCTCACTAGCCCTGGAAAGTTTGCTAGGTTTCTAATACCAGCCATGGCTTCTCTTCTGTGCAGGGGCCCTAAAGTTTAACTAGACTGCTGTTGTTTACCACTGACATGTAAGTGCCACTTACTGCATTGTTATGGATTTGTTGTCACACTGCCCATTGCTGTGGCCCATAGCCGCTGTATCTGGTGGACTATTATTTATTTTCCTCCCTTGGCAACTTGCATGACATCTTCTGGTACCATGGAATATGGACAGAAGTAAAGAGACTTTCACATTAGATCAGCCTGAACAATCCAAGTGCTGTGTCCTAAGGGCACAGTGTCTTCTATAATAGAAGCCCATCTTCCAGCCCTGAGAGCAACCAAGGGTGATATCAATAATCTAAGCTGTTTGGGCTGCCAGTTAAACAACCCTGGCCAACAAGGTTTCTCATGCCTGGTACTAGAATTTTTGTGAGTCTATGGTTCTTATGGGAAGCATGACAAGCTCAATGTAATATACATATATATGTATATATTACAGTATTATAATATAGTAAATATAAGATAATATGATTCCTTGCGGCTCTATCAAGCAACCTTGGTATTATTTTCCCCTCATGCCTGCTTCTCATTCTTTGACCCTCTTCCCCTTCCCAGTTGCTTCCTATCACCTGTATCCTACTGTTCCCCCACCAACCCCACTTCTGGTTCCTCTATACCAGTGGTTCTCTCAACATTCCTATGCTGCAAACCTTTAAGATAGTTCCTTACATTGTGGTGACATTTTCATTGCTACTTCATAACTGCCACTTTGCTACCGCTCTGAATTGTAATGTAATATTTGATAAGCAGGCTATCTGATATGCAACCATCAAAGGGGTCATGACCAGCAGGTTGGGAACTACTGCTCTGGTTTCTCTGTGTTGTGCACTTACATCTGAATGTTTGAAGCTATGGACTGCATATGAGAGAGAATATGTGGCTTCTGTCTTACATATTTTGAATAGTGACATTTTGTCAGATGCATTATTTCAAATATTTTCCCAATTGTAGGTCATTTCTTTTCTCATATAGCACTGTTGACAAC
Organism: Ellobius talpinus; assembly: GCA_001685095.1. Classification (NCBI taxonomy): domain Eukaryota; kingdom Metazoa; phylum Chordata; class Mammalia; order Rodentia; family Cricetidae; genus Ellobius; species Ellobius talpinus. The sequence continues at coordinate 402 of LOJH01042425.1, read as the reverse complement.
AACTCAGGATCCACAAACAGATGGGTGGATAATGACAGTATTTGACAGCCCAGTGAAATACTACTCAATCTTACAAAAGAAGGAAATTTGTCTGTTGTGATCATATGAATGGCCTGAGGATGTAATGCTAAGGGAAATAAGCTAGGCACAGAAAGGCAAATGCTGCCTGAGCTCACCTGTGAAGAATGTAGAACTTAGAGAATACCCTGGCAGTTCTCAGGGAGGAGGGACTGGGAAAGTGAGAAAAGTAGTTCAAAGGATGCATCATCACGGATATATGACATCAATTAATAAGATACAAAAGGATACTTAAAATTTTCTAGATGAGGAGTTATTCATGAGTCTGAGTATTGTAACATGAGGGCTGGCTTGTTGGGGTTTCTGTCCTGCCCAGTTCCCCAC
>LOJH01042424.1:661-14200 GCA_001685095.1 Ellobius talpinus | reverse complement strand
TAGGATGGGGCCAGTTGAGGCTCCCTCTCCTCCACTGCCCAAGGAACAAGATGCAGGCAGGGTCACTGGGAGTGGGCGTGGCTTGCCTCTTAACGAGACAAAAACCATAACACATGTGCGAATGGGTGTGCATGTGCATGTAATGTAGGCACACATGATGAACCCCAGGTGTTGTACTCAGATACTGACCACTGACCAGAAAGTCCAAGACCTGTCTCCACTTTCCCAGCACTGGGATTACAGGTGCACATTCTCACTCCTGGCTTTGTTTCCCTCGGCCTGCCATGGGCTCTGGGCATCAAATGCAGGTCCCCATGCTTGCACACCAGCTATTGTGCTGATTGAGCTTTCGCTCCAGCCCTGAGATTCTCTCTTGGTTCCAGTTTACACTGCACCTCCTCCAGTGTCTTCGAACAAATTCACAGAGATGCCATCCCTGTCACCTAAGAGGGTGGAAGATATGACTGGAGATTCTAGAACGGCTATGGAGATCCAACCCATGAGCCCTCCTAACCCAAGACTGAGGCTTCAACAGAAAACATCAGAACTGGAGTTTTGTTTCCATACATCCGTAAGGCTGAGGGATTTCTCTAAATAAACAAATCTGCTTCAATTACTCATTGACTTAGAATTCATGCTTAGAGGTGGCACATGGTGGGACTAAAGTGTAAATAAATAAATATAAATAAATAAAAAAGCTCCATGGCCTCTATCAAGGCCTCCTCTCTTCACTCAGACTCAGTTTGTTCAGTTGTGAAATCAGTGAGTCAGAACAGATGACCCTGAAGTCAATCCTACTTCAACTGTTTCTCAGGCTGTCTCAAAAATCTTTCATTTAATATGTTTGAAAAACAGTGGCCATCAGCTGATAAAGGTGAAAGCTGCTTGCTCTAAAGTCTGTCAACCTGAATATGATCCCCAGAACTCGAACGATAGGAGAGAAATGACTCCTGCAAGCTGTCCTCTGATCTCTACACACATCTGGTGCACACACACGCACCTTAACACGTTGGCTTGACCTGTCGGGTGCTTCTAACCCCAGCGTTCAGGAGGCAGAAGCAGGCAGATAGATCTACAGAAGCAACTGAGACAACAGAGAGAAAGACCCTGCCTCCAAACAAAACATGTTAAGAACATTTTCTCCATTAAACCAGATCCCGCAGCAAACGGCAGTGGAGTATTTAATTTCTCAGATGTAAACCTCGGGGCCATCCTGGACTCTCTTTTCTCTGTTCTCTGCACCCAATCAATTTGAAAGTCCTATTTATTTCAAATTATGTCCACAACCCATAACCTGTGCTTGCTGTCTCCTCCAGTGACCATCCGCCTTTTCTCTCCTGGTCACTAAGCAGCAGACAGATGCAACTCATCAAATCAGCTTCTCTGTCCATGCCATAGAAGAGAGCCACTTAACAGCCTCTTTTCCGCCGTGGCTTGAGCGGTATGTCTCCGAATGTAATGTGCACACAAATCACCTGTATGTCTTATTAACACACATCATAATTTCACAGGGTTGCACTCTACGCTGGGGAGCATGGAGCTTATGCCAATGTGTAGTCACGTGCTTACTGCCTCTGTCCATCCCCACTTAAATAAAACCTGTGTGAGAGCCAGAACTTTTCTTCTGATTGCATCTTGTCTTACATCTCCTGTCATTTCCATCAGGGTTTTGCAAGATGCATCATAAATGTCACCGGATGGTTGGGTTGGGAGTCATGAGGGTATGGAGCGGGCACAGGAAGAGCCCTAGGAAGTCATCAAGGAAGTCCTAGGGGCTAGGCAGGATCACACGTGGTGATTTCCCTGGAATTGACATACGTGGTAAATCAGAGGAGCCAGCAGTACCAAGTCAGCTGAAACTCGGTCACTGGGATGAAAAAAAAAATAGTTGGTACAGGAATGAGAGACCAAACCCAAAGTTCAAGGACTGGAATGGGCCTGAAAGCTATAGAGACAACTTGAGAAAAGATCAGGCTCAAGAGAATGGCTTTGGCTGAGACTATAATAGCCAATGCCATTAACAGTGAGGAGAGTATAGAGCCCCTAAATAGACCATTGTGACCCAGCCCAGAGGTGGAAAGGACAGGTTTTATTTTATTCCAACTGCCCAATTTTGTTTCTATCCCCTATGTTTACCTAGCCCTATGTCTATTTCTTTCTAACTTAAAAGACGTCTTGAGAATTTCTAATGCAATATGAAAGCTTATTAGCGTATCATATACTAATGCTGACATTGATGATGGTGATCATGCCACAACAGAATCTCACTTTTCAAAAGGATTTGAAAATAGCAACAACAAATTACATCCTTTAGAGGCATGCCTGGTCCCAAACACTAGTCCAAAGACTCATTTAATTCTGCCGCCAACATCCTTATGAGGTAGGGACCATTATTATCACTACTGCATAGTGAGGGGGTGGAACCACAAAACAGTGATACTTAAAATCAAACAAAATTAAATCAAAAAAATAGAGCATAGAAGAGCCAAATTATAAAAGAAAGATGGTGGGTGGGAACAGGCTAATTTTATCATAAAACTTGCAGGGGGTAGGAGACATTGCTATAACTTAACTCAGAAATTAGCTATTTATACATTTCTTGATGGACCTCAGAAAAAAAGGAAAATCAGAAGGGCTTTAATGAAAGGTAACTTCAGGCAAACTGCAAAAAAAAAGAACCACCTAGACCTAAACCAGAGACTTTAAAGGGACATGGTCAGGGTGACAAGTGCCTCACTGAGGCAGAATCTGAGGGAAGTGTGGGATCAGAGGGGAAAGTAGACCCAGGTGACCAAAAGGCCAGTGATGATGAGAGAGGTGAGACCAGGACTAGAGGAAGGAGGTAAGGTGTCCCAATGCAGAGAAAGCGACGATAGGTGAAAGCTATGAGCACTGAAGGTCAGCCCAGGAAGCACAGCATCCTCATGCTGGGGTTGGTCCTGCAATGCTCTTTGACCCCAGGTGTAGCGCTTGGACCAGTGACCACCTGGGAAACTTCCTAGAAATATGGAAAACCCACTCCCACCCGGGACTGCAAAGAATCTGCATTTTTAGCAAGACACTCAGCGGGTGTTTGAACTCAGATGCAAGTGTGAGAAGGACCCCTGACGCTCACTGGGCACTTGGGATCTGGTCTGAGTTTCATAGCAATCATATGATAAAGATCTCCTTCTTGGACCCCCTTTCTATATGAAGAGGTTGAGACGCAGCATCACTAGAGAGCAATGGGGCTGGGATTTGTTCCCAAGCAATTAGCTTCAAATCCAATTCATTTCTATTAAGGATCCTGTAGGCCTTCAACCCAGAGACCTGGGGGAAGAGATGGAAAGCAGAGATAACCGCAGACACACTGCTGCTGGTATCTGTCCTGGAGGCCAGAAGCATGGCCTATATCGGTGCCTCAGTAAACAACAGAAACTTCAGGAATAGATTCTGAAGGAAGAGGGAGGCAGAAGGGAGCATGTGTGATGGAATCAGAGCTTTCGGCGAGCATGGCCAGGGTAGGACTAAATCCAGCTCAGAAAACAAGCCTTTTTACGTTGTAACAGGAGACAAGTAGAGGTACCTCTGGCCAAGAAGCTGCCTTATGGGAGATGTGACACCGCTCCCCCGCCCCCACTTCAGATAACTGCAATGCTGTGACATCCTTGGGGCTGTTCCACCTCTTTAGCAAAATGTCAGTGTGGGAGCAAACTGAGAATGAACGTGTCTTTCATTTGCCAATTAGTCATGTACCGCTTGTAACGGCTTTTGTGTGCAATGTGTGTATGTGCGTATGCGGCATGTCATTTAACTTTCTCTTTATTTGTGGTTGGTTTTGTTATGTGAGTAAGGGCTGTCCTGTGTTTAACTGGGTTTCCCAAAGCCAAGCGAGGACACACCACATAGATCTAATAAACTTCAGGAGGGAGAAGTGTAGTAGTCACAAGTTCAAGGTCATCTTCACCCACGTGGTGAGCTCAAGGACAGCCTGGGCTACCATAGACCTTGTCTCAAAAACAAAATAAACGGAAAGAGGAGGAAAGGGGGAGGAGGAGAAGGAAACACCACGGCAGCTGGCTTTATTGCTGTATTGCCTCTTCATAAAAGAGTGGGTAAGTCCCCCCAGTGTTCTTTCAGGGGGATCTGGCAGAGTCAACTGCCGTGCGTCGCCCTCGTGGCCCCTGCCTTGCCCCACGGAGCCTCAGGGAAGCCCTGCTGTGCTTCTCCTCTTTCATCTTCATGGGAAATGGCAAATTTGCCCCGCGTGGGGGTGTGGTGTGCAAGCGCTAGCTGGTGTTCCTGTCTGGGCCGTTGTGTTGTTTTCCTGCCCCTTCTTGAGAAGATAAGATCTGGACAGGTTTGCGGTTCTCTCCCACTGGCCCTCAGAGGTGACGCTAGGCCAAGTTCCCATTTTGCAGGCCCCTCCTCGGAATCACACACCTCTTCGGTGTTTGTAATGAGCTTCAGTTCACTTGAAAGTAGCAGTGGGAGATGCAGCTTCCCAGAACATAGCACGAGATCGAGGCCTCTGGGCTTCTCTTCTCCTGAGATCTCCAAGCAAAACTGATTTGCCTGCCCTGACAACTTGCACATTCCAGGGGGAGGTTTGAAACCTGAGGTTGCTAGAGGTGCTGCCGCCTTCCCCCAGCTGATGGGGCTGAAGAAAAGGAGTGCTTAACAGAGGATAAAAGGTCAAGGTCTTTGAGGAGCAAGAATTAGCCCTGTCCTGTAAGACATGGGGACTAGCTGGCTAGTTACCAGAGAGTCCCTTCAAGCCAGGAGGAAAGAAACCCAACTTCCATCACAGCTCCTTACTCCCTCTTCAAAGCCCTTGACTGTAAGCAAGCAGCTGATGCTGTTCACTTAGGCACTCCTGAGAGGTCACTGGGAGATGAGGTATCAGCCGTGTGCAGGACTTGCACAGACGGAGGGTGGAGGAAGAAGAGGTTTGTCTCTTGACTGCCCCAGGTCTTGGGGGAGGGGAAGGGGACAGGCTGAAGAGAGAGCAAGAGAACAGAGGCTAGGGTTTGCAGCATGTGAGAGCAGGAGTCTGGGGTGGTTGCAGCCCCAGGATAGCCAGCCTTTACCAATGGTGAGCCCAGCAGCCCCCCCCCGTACATGAGTGTCAGACCTGCATGCTACGTCCTCCAGATCATGAGGTTATGGGGGGAGAGGGACAGCTCTGGGGCTGTAGCTGTGGACACAGATAGGAAGAAGACAACCAGAGTTTAGAAAAGAGGTGGGGAGGGGAGCTGCAAAAACCGTGTAAAGGGTTTCAATCACTTCCTTTCCTGCTCCCTGTTGTAATAAATTAAGTTACAGCCTCAGCCCCTCTCTGTCTCTGTCTCTGTCTCTGTGTGTATGTCTCTCTGTCTCTGTCTCTCTGTGTGTGTGTGTCTTTATCTCCCTCCCTCTCTCCTCCCCTCCTTTCCTTGGTTATATTTGTGACATTCAAGCCTCACTTAGTGTCCCCTAAAATCCACTCACCCAGACTTCAGAGGAGTCTGGCTTCCTGAGGTGACATCCTAAAGAGCAAGTCTGAGACTCTGTTAGTCACATGACTGAGTGGAATAAGATGGGTTGCTTCACACAAACCCAGAGCAGTCTTTGGTTCTGGCATCCATGACTCCTCCTAGCAGAGCCTGAGCCCCCTCCCCTGAAAAAAAAACCCTAGAGGGTGTCTCCCCAGAACAGAACATGGGGCCATGCAGAGCATAGGCTCTAGGCCCTGACTCCCCTCTCCCCGGATCTGTATTCTGGTTCCACCATTTTCTCTGTGACGTTGCAAAAACAAGTGGATTTCTCTATGCTTCATTCTCTCCTGTATAGAAAAGAAACAGACATGATCCTTTATCGGACTATGTGTATCCAGTACAGGGCCTGAACAGATCCAATGTTCAATCGGCAATACTTGTTCTTATTTTCACTGCCATAAATGTCACTGTGGACACTATGGGCACTGACAGAACATTTGCCCTGTTTAACCCTAGGAGACTTAGTCCCCAGTGTAGCTAAGGATGGGTCTAGTATTTTGAATAGCGTCTGATGACTCCAATAATTCCATCTTCCATCTTTGGTTAGAACCACTTTTTGTTTTGTTTTGTCTTTGTTTGGTTTGTTATAGACTGAGATTTTCCCTACATGGCCTTGCCCTTGTTAATTGGATCAGGTCTGACTGAAGGATTCAAAAAGAGGCTGAGCAGCAGCTCTGGCGGGGCTTCTGCCAGTCACTAGTTCGCATGGTTGCACCCACTTCTCTTCCTCTTCCGGTCCTCTTTGCTGATCTGGACTCTGCCTGATATTCTTGTCACAAGGTCATTGCCCCAGGTGAGCTCAGCTCAGCGTGAAACAAAACAGTTCATCTGAAGGCACCACACAGTCCTTGCAGAGAGAGGCCGCCTTCCTCCATCACCTGTTTTCTTACCAGCAAGTGGACTTTTCATGTTTCTGCTCCATCTTTCAAAAGTCAGCCACAAAGGATAGTTACTGACACTGAGGTCCCTCAGATGGGGGGACATAAACTGCCACAGAGTCTCCAGGAGCTGGGCACCCATACTAGTGACCAGCAGTCACTGCTTGGGGCCAGCCACTTGGCTTTAAATGACGTGGGGACCCAAATTTTTTCCCAAAAACTCATGCTATTTGTTCATTTTTGAAGTTCAGTTTTAGATCAGCTGGGTATTCTCTAGAGCAGAGCCATGCTTAATTGGCACTGAATCTTCTCTTATCCATACTCCCCCGCCCCCCATCCCTGCTTCCAAGCTCCTGGGATCCCTGCTGAACCAGCTGCAGCTTTGTGCACATGGAGTGTTTTTGTATACTTGGAACATGAGGCGTGTCTTATAAACACACAATTTACACTGCCTGGGAACTTAGGGGCTTTCCTCTGGGCGGGAAACAGCTGTGAGGAGCTTGACCAACCTTCGTTTTGTGGAGAACGAGATGTTACGATCTGACCATCCGTGTGACTATATTAAGAGCTAGGCTCTTAAAAGAGGTAATAGATCTAGCCACAGTGGCCAGGTTCCTGTTGTTACACCTCAGGATCCTCCCAGAAGCCTGAGCTCAGAAGGGAGACTTGTTGTACCCACCTCTCTTGTTTCCAGCTTGACGGCTCAGAAACACCATCGCATGGTGCACTGCCCCACATCTGGAGTCCCCATGCCACCTGCTAGCAGCACTAGCAGCTGACTGCTGTGGGCCTCTTAGATCACAGATTCATGGAATCATCAGCCTGGAGGACCGTCAAGAGAGTCCTTCACTTGGCACACTAGCTAATCACTTCCTCCTTTGTGAAAAAGCAAGTGTGAGAGCCCACACAGGTGAGGAAAGGCAAGCAAGACCCAGCCCCTGCCATCAAAGGCCCTGCTACCATCTCTCCAAAGCCTTCTGCAATCTCCTCGAGCAGGGTCAAGTTCTCCTGGTTTGTGTTCCCCTGTCTCTGCAGACCCCTATCATGGTACCTACCACACTGCCCATAGAACGTTCCAGAAGGCAGGACCTGCTGTTCTGGTGATACTGATGCTCTGTGGGCCCTTTTATAAGGTGTTCACAGAAGGGAACAAAAACCAGAGTAGATTTGCTAGACTTACTGACCATTTCGTCTAACTACCAATACAAGGATGATGGTTGCCTGGACAGAAAAGGGTGGAGAAGCCAAAAAGAAGCTGCTGATCTTGAGATTCCAAGGAGAAGCTGGTAAAAATGGAAAAATCTGGTCCAGTGCTCCTCTTGGCCTTCTGTAAACCTTCAACCATGTCTGAAGGAAGGTGTTTTGGTCTTCTGTGGCTGCCAAAACAAAACGCTACAAACTGGGTGGCTTCAGAAAAAAAATGGCTTCCTCTCAGTGGTAGAGTACAGATAGACATGCAAGGCCAAGGCTCAGCAGGGTTGACATCTGAGGATGTCTACTCTTGACTGGAAATCAGAGACTTCACCTCTCTGTCTTCACACAGTCTTCTCTCTGTACCCATCTGCAACTTGGTCTTTTCTTACAAGAACAATATGAATATTGGACCGTGGACCATGCACACAACCTGATCTTTCCTCTGCTACCTCCTTCAAGACCCTGTCTCCCTAATATAATCCCAGTCTGGAGGTTCTGGGAATTTGATCTTCAATACACAATCTGGGGAGAAAAGGATACAATTCAACCAGTAACAGAAATGAATACTGGTAGCAGGTTTGGTAGAGCTGGCCTATAACCCTAGTATGTGGGATACTGGGGCAGGAATGCCACAAGTTTGAAATGAACGTGGGCTACACAGCAAGACTGACAAAGAAGGGAATGGAAGAAAGGGGAGGGAAAAGGAAGGGACCATGAAGGGGAAGAAAAAGAGGAGGGAAAGAAGTCAATACTGATGCTCAAGAAGTGCCTAGGAGCTTCTGTTAAAGTCAGAGTCAATCAGTCTCAGAACCAAAAGACTGGAAATTCCTTTCACACCAGTGACCAAACAATTCTATTTCGGCGACACCCTCTCCTGTATATACCTCCTTGTCCAGTCCCCTCTCCATAGCAGCGCTTTTACCTAAGACAGCTATATTCATGACAAGGGCAAGAGTAGGTGTCAGTTAACAAGCATATCTCCCTTCAGACTACAACAAAAATTATATGGATGGAGACCATCCCCAAAACTACTGGCTTATTTCTGAAAAGTCGTCAGCAGAACACAGACAAAACTTCCAAATGACCAATGAGCCGGCTATGTGTGGAAGGGCCAGGCCACTAGCAAGCAGCAGTGGTGGACTTTTGAGTGCCAGCCAGAGATACGATGTGCAAGACAGAACCAATGTGGGGCAGAAAGAGCTCTGGTCAGAGGAATGGCCTCCCCTTCCCATGGCTCTTTCTGTTGACTTGTACAGGGTCCTGAATCCTTAGCAGCCTCCCCTTCCCGTGGCTCTTTCTGTTGAGTTGTACAGGGTCCTGAATCCTTAGCAGCCTTAGATGGTTTTCACTACTGCTTGCCAGCTGGCTAAGCATCACCTTGGAAATGAGTACAGGATGTGGGCTCCCTGATGAACTGGTGCATTGTAACCAGACTGGGCTTAGCTTGATTTCACAATGCCAAGGCAGCAGGAGGGGGTGCTGGTGCTGACTCAGTGCAGGAAAGCCTAAAGGCAGGCTTTAGGGGGAGTGACTAGGGATGAGGCAGGCCCACAAAAGACAACTAAAATGCCTTGAGGTGCTCAGAGCCCGGTCCCTAAAGCACAGCCCAGTTGTCTGAGGAGAAGACAGTTCCCAGTCCTCTCAACTGCACCTCAGTAGACCTCAGGGTGGAAAGTCCTGGAGTACCTGCAGAGACAAGATGCTGACTTCTCCGGGTGATATTAAAGCTTACTCCAAAACCATCTCAAGCAGTCTAGATGCCACGGTCTGCCATCTGATTCTGAAATAGCACCAGCGCCACAGACACCAAACTGAGATGCCGGCTCTCCAGCTGGGAAGCCAGAACATCAGAGGCAGCACATCTTCCCGAGCGGGAAACATCTGGGATTTGCTGAGGAAAAGCCACATTTTGATGGAAACATCAGACAAGGGATAGATCGGCAGAGAACGGGTGGTAGGCATAGTAGGGAATTGTCTCTATCTCAGCAGAGACTCTGGGACAGGCAGGACAGATGAAATCATGGACCACTAAGCCAAGTTCCCATGACCTGAAACCTCTGACACCATGAATCAAAAGGAACCTTCCCTTCTTCATGTTGTTTTTCCTTGGATGACTTTGTCACCACAATGAAAAGCTGAATGACGCAAAGATTGTTATTTTTATCTAAGAGCAATGAAAGCCATGGAAGGGCGCAAGGGAGAGGAAGAAATGGTATAATAAGATATGCTAACCCAAATACTTACCTACCTACCTAATTTTGCCTAGAAACAGGGAGGAAACCTGGCCTTTTGTCTGAGCCCATTAGGATCTGCAAACTCCAAATTAGGGAGTTAAAGAGAGGGCTCTGCTCCTAGCAAACAGAGATAGCCCAGTGACTTGCAGAGGTAACATGCAAGCCTGTGCTTTCAGGAGGCAGGACATCCCTGCAGGCTGGCATCTGAGCCATGCAATACACGTCATCTGTGCTGTCAGACAGACAAAGCACTTACCTCTCAAACTTCTCTCAAGGTAGCTGGGAAGCAAAGGAAGTGCTTACTTTTTTAATGAAGTCCTCTCTCCTGAAAACCATTAAGCTTTGACCCCTTCAATGGATCCCTCCATTCACGAGGTAGGAGCCCTCATGATCCAATCACCTGCCAACAGCCCCACTTCTGAACACTGCCACATTGGGGACCAAGCCTTCGGCAATGACATTTTGGGTGACACTGAAGATACACATCCTAACAATGGATTTCCATTTCTTTTCCAGCCAAGTCCCTGCAATGGTGACTCCTGAGTTGTCCTTGTCAGCATACATCATGGGATCTTCTTATAGAAAGCAACCTCTCAAGGCCCTTCTCTGACCTCTACACACACTCTCCACTCAGATTTGGCTTGGAGAGCCACCATAAGTAATGGGGTTCCATTACTGCAACCCCAGCAGATGCCCAACATCACAAAGTAATGAATCTATATATTTTGGGGTTTTTTTTCTCTGTACACAGCTATATTAAAGTTTAATTGATAAATGAGGTGTGATAGGAGGGTAGCAGTAAATGATAACATAATTATTTATAAAACAACTATAATAAAATTTATGTGGATGGTCTCTCTCAAATATTATATTTATGCTGAACGTACCTTCTTCATCCTTTGATGGTGTGAGACAGCATGATGTCAAACAACGAGACGAAGTGAGATGAATGTCACAGGCATCATGATGTAACATCAAGCTAATGTATAAGGGCTATCTGCATATTAGCACTGTGATAATGAGATAGTCAGATATCTGAGTTACTAAGTGACTAACGGGCAAAGTCCATTGGCACACAGCTTGAATGACACTCTGGAGGAGAAGCCGCAGGATGCTGTAAGATCTTAGCATGTTATTCAGACTGGATTTGATCAAGAGTAACTGATACCAAGGACAGCAGAATCACAGTAATGGGCCACTTGAGTAGTATCCAATCTCCTTGATACTGGACTGTATAAAATTGGGCTCTGGAGGGATACCCCAAGGTTAGCCAAAGAGCCTCCATCTTTCCTATAGTTGTATGCTCTTCTGACCTCTTCAGACTGTTTCGCGGTGTTTGTTGGGATGTTTCTCCCTGAGACTTTTGGCTTTGTGTGTTGGGGTTTCTGAGGCTGGAAGAGTTGTGAAGGGTCTTCACTGTGATTCAGCACCTAAGGAGGGATGGCTGGCTCCCTGCATTCCTTCCCTGGCAGAACTCTAAAAAGAGCTCAGGCCTCAGGGACTTCCTGGATTCAAGGCCTTTCCTTCTGTCCTCAACTCATAATCCTTTCAAAGGCAGAACTGTGCAGAGGGGCCTGAGCACATCCTAGCCCTCAGTTTGTTCTTGGTAATATGCTCAGACACATAGAGGTGTTGGCTTTTTCTTTCTTTTTGGTTTTTATTTTGTTTTGTTCTGTTTTTAGGGTTACATGAATGTTGGGTACTTTTATAACAATATATGTTATATTTCATGTAGCTACTTCTATTAACACATCCCTGGGAATTTGTCAGCTTGTGTTGAGCTGTGAGCAGTGTTTTGGAACTCCTTTGAGGAGGGGGGGAAGCCAGCTTTTCGCAAGACAGTCAGCATGGATGTTTAACTGAGTTGCTTGGCACACTTGATTCTTTAAGCTTGACATATTGTGGACCCTAAAACTCATCCTAGTGGTACAGCCCAGCACTGAATTAAGGGCCTATCCTCATTGATGATTTCATGCTTTTCTTGATCCCTACCCCAACTTTTGAAAAGATCTTGTTTTATAGCCTAGATTGGTCTCAAGCTCATGGTTTTCTTGCCTCAGATCCCTCAGTGTTTGGATTCCAGGTATGGACCACCATGCTTGGCCTTTGTTTCCAGCTCTATATTGTCTGGGGAGCCCTGGCATTTATGGAAGGACTTTGGCTCCTACAGTCTTCAGGATAAAGCTATGTATATTTGAGAGTAGCAGACTGGAGGTGAGCACATGACATAAAACATCTCAGTGAATAAAGAGGGCCATTCAACTCAATCTGGGAGCTGGCTAGATGTAGAGGATGGGACCAGGAAGGCAATAAAAGTGAGGTAGACTCAAGTCTGGGTGAGTCCTATATAATCCTAGTGCCACTATCCAAACGTAAGGGAGTCAACATGCTGGAATGGCAAAGGACCTGATGAGCTGAACGTGGATGTGCATACGCAGAGTCTGGCCTGCCAGTGAGGCAGAGAGTGATCCATCTAATGAAAGACAGCTGAGAAATCACAAATAGACAGAAGAAAGAGAATGAAAGCAATAAACAGCAAGGGAGAGGGCCTGGCTTGTAGGCAATCACATTTCTTGAGACCCTACCACCTTGTTCTCCACCACCTTTTTCTGAGCTCCACAGAAAGATGAGTTCTCTTCCAAAAGCCATGGCTTTTCCCCAAGGGAACACATAATTGAGAAAACAGTTCGTGGCTGGGGAAACGGTTCAGTCAATAGTATGCTTGCCTAGCATGCACAAGACCCTGGATTTGAACCCTGGCATCCCATAAACTGGGTGTGATCATAAACACCTATAATCCCAAACTTGGGAGGTGGAAAGCAGAGGATCAAGAGTTCCAAGTCATCCTTAATTATACCAGGGGTTTGAGGTTAGCCTGGGCCATAAGTGATGGGCTTGGGGGACACCATGTGGACACATGTGGTGCAAACGAAGGGAGGGTGCAGAAGAAAATGTAAATGTAGGGAGGGATGGGTGCCCAAGGGATTTCAGCCACCAATGTCTTCTTTACCCCTGGCATTTTGCCCTGACTTCTTTCCCAACAGTGATTCCTCTCCTCTTTCTAGAGACTCTAACTCAGTTTCTCCCCATAGTCCCAGGATTAGCAGGGCCCAGCTTTCAAACAATGACCACCACTGCACCAGAAGTCACTTTCCTGCCGGCATGCATAGCTTCTTACATTCTCCCCTACATCCAGAGGCAGGCAGGCCTGGGTGGGCCTGACCCAACCAGCCCCCAGGCTGGGGTGGGAAAGCTGACATCTCCCCAGAGGTGACTCAGAGTACATGTGCACCAACAGCCCAGTCCTCTGTGCGATCGCCCGGTCTGTTTTCCCTTCAGAACAGTTATCAGGTTTATAAACCTTTTAATTTAAGATCTCACCAATGAAGCCTCAAAAACAAAAATGAAATCAGGTCCCCACAAGTCAGTTTATTTCTTTTGAGACTTTAAATTATTATCTCAATATCAGCATTTCTTCATAAAAAGGTAAGGACCCTGTCTATCTTTATGGGGTACTGGGATGTTTCTTTTCTCTCATAATACTACCAACCCAACCTTCATCCCCACTCTCCATTTCAAAATGGAGCTACTAAATTGAAATCATCGATTAATGATCTGTTCTCTACTCCCCTCCAGTTCTGAAGGTTATAGAAAAGGTGAAGACAAAACACACACACACATACACACACACACACACACACACACACACACACACAC